>VWZF01001871.1:207592-299424 GCA_013396755.1 Sclerurus mexicanus
TCCGCGCCGGTGGCGGGCGAGCCGTGCCAGCGCGGCGGGAGCCGCTCTGAGAAGAGGAGAAACAACACACCTGGGCGAGCACCGGGGAGCGCGGGCGGCGCAACAAGCGCCTCCTGCCCGCGGGGGCGGCGGGCTCGGGGCCCGCCCTCCCTCACCTGCAGCGGCCGGGCAGGGCCGCGGGCGGGGGCGGCGGACGTGGCGCTCTNACCCGCGGTGAGCGGGGACACGGGGGGAGCCCCGGCCCGAGAGCGGGGCGGCCCCGGGGGTCGCGGTGCCTCCCCAGCCAGCGAGCCCCGCCGCAGCGCCCGCGGGTTCGGCCGCGGCCCCAACGCGGGTTGCTGCAAAGCCCGGCGTCCTGCAGGGAAAGCGGGGAGACGGCCTTGCATCTCCTCAAAGGAGGGATGCACGCTGCGGGAGCGTTTTAACGCGTTTTTATTTTGGCCCTAAGGGTGAGGAAGGGTGAGCAGGGAGGAGATTTTGGCTTACGCAAGCGGATCGAGCGCTGTATCACTGTTGCAGGCGCGGATGCTGTTTGCTTTTGTGGGCAGCTGGAGGGGTTGCCTTTCTGGCACGTTCACTGGCAGTGCTGCTTGCTGAACTGTGAAGTCTGACTCCAACTTTCAGTCCTCTCCTTTCGTTCCTTTTCTATCTCCTTCCGCAGTACAATTCCACTCACCTTTGCTAGTCCTTCTTTAACATACGCCCAAGCTGGAACCCAAGCTTTTTCATCAAAACAACATATGAATAGGCCATATGGCTGTTGGTTAATTGATTGTGTTTCCACAGTGTAATATTTTTAACACGTACTTTATATAACACGGGCATGCAGTCACAAGCAGCGACTGTGGGCAGACCCATCCAAATGCTGTCTTTATTAAACGTTAAAATTATAGGGGGTTTGCTCAGGAATTCTTCTTAAAGTCACTTCTGGGCATCTCTCTGAAGTCCAGCTTCAGAAAGGATGTGCATGTGGTTTTTCTGTGTTTCAGACTTTGTAACTGAATTAACTTCACTTTCCATGGGAAGAACTGATTGTCAGTGTATTTTTAAAGTCAAGTCTAACAAATTGATATCAGGTTCTTTACACTGCTACTGTGATTTTATTTTTTTTAGCTCTATTATCAGTCTCTTTCTACTTCCTTACCAAAACTGGAGACAAGCCAACAGCTGACATGTATTTTACATATGTACAGTTTTAAAAGGACTTATGTGCCTATATTTATTCTGAGTTTGCTTTATAGTTTCCTTTCATTCTACTGTGTTGAACTTTTACTCGTTCTGTGACATATTTGTAGACAGGAGGTGAATCTGCTTGTGTGAGTTGACCATTTTGAGTTTAAATTGCTTTGTGCTGTTAAAGTTCATTAGAAACTTCCTCATGTGTGAAACGTCCAAGTTAAACTTCTGTGAAGTTGTTTGTTGTCTGTTGAGATTCTTTTAGATCTCCCAATTGTCATGGACCTCTTTCCAGATGTTTACAAACAGGAACAACCTTGTAATATGTCAGGGAGCTGCTCCGGGGCTGTTTGGTCCAAGAGTGAGCAGATATGTGTGCCCAGGGAGGGCCATGCGGATGGCTTTGGCTGCAGTCTGTTCTGCAAGCAGAACACCTGTGTCTGTATCCGACTCCTCATGAAGGTCAACATCCTATCCTTGTTTGGTGAAATTACCTACTGGTTGACTTACTGCCTCTGTTTAAAAAACAGAGCAAACCATCTAAATATCTCTCTCTGTGTTGTGGTGTGTATCTGGTTGGGATTTTTTTCCCCCCCTCTCCTGTGGCTACACACAAGTGACTTTCAAGGGCTGATCCTGGGGAAAGCTTTAACGGCACCACAAGGACTTTGTAGGGAGATGTTACAGGTGGCTCCTTTTATTGTTGGGTGGATGATCTGCTGCACTTAACTAGCTTTTTTCAGGGAAATGGCTTAATTACCAGGTTACCAGGGTGAGGGTTTTGTTGTTTTTTTTTCTCACTTTCCCATTCATAAATGTATAGATGGCAAAATGAGTACAGTGCTCAGGGAGTATACTAATGTCAGTTTGAATTTTTTAATCATAATAACACCAGCATTTTGTAGGGCTAAAAAAGCTTTTCAGTGATTCCTGAGATGAGATGGGCCCTCTTGTGGAGAATAACACATGGAGAAGCTTCTAAGGGGCCTCGTTTTATGGCTGCCCACCCACCACCATAGGCATGCCTCTGGCTGTGAGTTTCCCCACGCGTGCTCGGGGCTGCCTTGGCCAGCTCTGTGCACAGATAAGTTTGCTTAGGTGCTGGGAGACCAGAGAGATCAATGTGTTCGGATCATTGCAGAGAAGCTTTAATACCATGATCCTGTGTACTGTTCGTGCTCTCTTCTGAGTGAGTTTATTACTATTGCTTTCTTTTTGCAACAAAACAAGTCTTCACTTTAAATGATATCAGTGATAGGTGGCTTGTGAAAGCTGTGCATTTGAGGTGTTCACTCTGTAACTGCTGGTGGGAGTTTATTGCTTGCTTATCCTGGTATTTTCTCCATCTGAGAATAAATCACATCCTGGTTCCCCATGGCCCTTTCCCGACGGTGCCAGCGTGTTTTGCTGGGGAGGATTTTTGCAGTGGTATTGTGACACATGGGTTTCGTCTCTCTGCCGGCTGAGGCAGTCCACGTTCCCTGCAAGGGCGGGTGCAGGGTGCCGGTGTCCCCGCGTCTCGGTGGCCGGAGGAGGGGACAGGGTGCTGAGCTGTGTCCGTGTCCGTGCCCGGCCGCGGGCACCGCGGGGATGTCCCAGCGCTCCACCACAGGCTGCGGTGCCGTCCGAGGGTCAGCCCCGTGCCGGCCACGGCTCTTTGCTCTCGCTCGTACCATAAACAGCGACTGTCAGAGTGCCAGGTGTTGTCAGGATGATGAGGATCTGCAGCCAAATGTTGCGTCGCCACAAGGGTATATGCTTACAAATGCTGCAAGTGCTGAAGGTTTGTGTGTTCGTTAGCATGCTTTAATTTCCATCCGCAAGTATCTAAACGTTAGTCTACTGGGACTATTTTCTATCTTTTAATATATAAATTAAATTGTGGATCTGTAATTCTTCTATTGCCACCCCTCTCTGATGAAAACTGATTCAGACTTTGAAATTGTGTGTCAGACTTTACGATTACTTATTTGATCTTATGGTAATAATTTTTGCATCAGTACTGAATTCATAGAGACTCCGATTTATCGGTATCTTGTGGAATAAAACTGATACAACTAAATAAAAATTATTACTGTGGATGAGAGTGTTAAAATCCTTATAGAAGCTGCACCTCAGCTTTAGAAAGCCTCTAAAGCAGTCTCTTGGTACCTTTCATTGGTCAAGTGATGTCTGTGCAAGGACTGCATACTGTGGAAAAGTTTGAACAAGCCTTTTTATATGCATATTATGTAATGTGAGTCAGGCTGTTTTTCTCTACCCACCCACACCCAGTACTTCTAGTGTAAAAAAAAAAGGGGGGGGAAAGATGAAAAAAACCACAACAAACACAAACTCCAACAAAACCCCAACACTTGTCTGAAAAAAAGCAAACCAAAAGCAAAAAAAAAAATCAAAACTAAAAACAACACACAAAAAATTCCACCACAAAAAAAAACCCAGAGCCAAACACTGCCAGAAAAAAAAATAAAATCTGAGTTAATCAAAAATCAAGCCGGATAAATGATGAAGGAGCAGCTGGCTTAAGTTGTACTTCCAGTACAAGAAGAAGAACTTCAAATAATCTAACTAAAGTAATATACATTGTCATTTTACTTGGGTTTTATTTTGAAAAGGGAGGTACGTTTGCATGTGCTAATTCAAACTATAAAATTGTAAAATTATGCTAAGCTGAGATGGCAACCATTTTACTTGTATGATGACTGTTACTATCACAGATAAACAAGTTTAATACTTACAGCTGAGAATTATTTGTTGTGTTAAAGGCAATTAAATGATCAGAGCAATAACTGCCTCAATTATGTAAATACTGTGTAATCTTGCAGCAACATACTTTCTTTTCCACTTGAAAAGAAACGTGTGTAAGTCTAGATCCACAATACAAACCACACTGTGCTGCTGATGTCTTTGCACTTTCCCCCAGGATGAAGACCCTCTGTATGTGACTCCTGTTAGACAAATGTAGTGATCTGTTAGGATTGTGGCAGAAAAGACCATGTGTGTATCAAGGTCTTTTTCACCTTAGGCACATATGAGAAGTGGTGCATTTGTTAAACTGGTTCAAATTAATTCTTCAGTTTTCCTTGAGTGTTGATTCTGTGAGTGAAGTCATGCCATATTTGTTCATTAAAACAAGTAGAAGATGTATTTATACGCTTTGTGGCTTTAGGGAGCAATCTTGAAAATGTGTGTCCTAGGACATCTGTCAGAGTTCAAGGAAAACAACTGCAGGTTGTCTTCCAAGATGACATATAGGACTAGGCTGCCTCACTATTCAAATGAATGGAGTTTGGAAAACCTGACTCTTGTTCACAATATGTTTCTTCAGAGATGTGATAGAATGGTTTATGCTCCAGGCTGAGAGTTAGCGGGAGACTAGATTATTGAGGGGAGAAATAAAGTACTGATGTCTCCAATTTCTCATGTCTCTGAAACTGTAATATGTTCTCCCTTATCCAAAAGTCCAGATGTCTTGGTCACCTTCTAAGAAGCAGGTTGGGAACTAAAATAATAGGAAAGCACTGGTAATTAGCACAGCACAAAATGGTTCACAGGATTCCATCAATGAGATGTCAGTAATACAACAACGGAGAAAATTTTAATTTGGTCTTAGCATATCGCCTTTTCTTTCAAGTTCATATTTCTATGAAAAAGCTTAGAGCCTTTTCTTCGAAGTATGTTCACATTTCCAACAAAAAGCTTAGAATGTACATGTGCTGTACAAGTGTTTGATTCTCTTGACATGTCATGAAAACCAGGTATTTTAAATAATAAGCTTTTTGCCTTTTTTTTTTTTCTCCTCCCCTCACAGACAGAAGCAGTGGTAACACTGCAACACTGCCCTTGCTATTAGTTGTAGGACAATTGGCATTTCTGTCTTCTACTGAGTTCCTGTTTCCTACTGTCCTGTGAAGTTCCAGTTCTTTGCTGCCTTTTCTTACTTACCTGGCCATTGGTTGAAGTTACATGATATGTTCTACTGTAGGACCTGATCCAATATCATTCTGTTATATATAAAGAGTTGGCTAAGAATGATCTAATATGCTTTCTACTCATTGGGGTATGCCTTGTGCAATGTGTGTAATTAGTCATTCTATGCAAATTAATTGAAAAATTACTTGTTAATATACATCTTGTATTTGATTTATTGGTGTGTATGTGTTCAAAGTGTTTGTGAATCATGAGACTCTTACCTTTGCGGTCACGTGTCTCTTGCATTGATAAATGTTTGAGTCAGAACAGGGCAGGGCTCCCAGCCTTCTCTTAATTTTTTTCCTATGCAGGGAAACGCACACAGGTTTAGTCTTTTTTGACAGAAGGGAAAATAGTCAACACTTACCTTCTGTCTAGTCACTTTTGAGGAGCTCTTAACAACCATTGACCCAGTGTGTGGCACTGTGCATGTCAGAGAGGCAGCAAACCAGGAAGAAGTCACCTCTAAGAAAAGCTTTCTGCATCCGAGCACGTGTAGGGATGTGTGTTTCTTGGTGGAGTTGCCTCCTGCTCTAGGCTCTTGTAGGCAGAGAGGCTGCTGGCACAGCTGCCTGCTGGTGATTCACCAGAATTGTGGTGAATAGAGACTGGAGGTGGGGACCGGATAAGCAAGTCTCTGACATCGTATTGAGGGCATTCCCATGGATGCTCTTAGCACCCTGGTAGTTCTACTGCTGAGGAATATGTCGTCTTACTGTATTTATTAAAGTAGTATCTAGAATGTGCACAGTCTTTCCAGGACGTGCAATGGAATGCACAAGCAGATGACAAAGCTAAAGGAGCCAAAGTAGTCAGGACAGTTGATAGGAGAATAAAGACGTGGTGACTGCTTTTTGTTTCCAGGCTTAGCTTATTTAAAATCTGTTGTCTTTTAGGCAGATATAGATGATAATCCCGTATTCAATTTATTGGAAAGGGAGATACTGAGATATGAAACCAGAATAAAGATATGTCTGTTCTCCAGAAGAAGAAGATGCAAATAGGTGAAGCTGCCTTTCTAATTTTAGTTTCTGGTGAATCTTAATAATCCACTGTTGCTTCCCAGTTTCCCCAGAATATATATGTGGACAGTTGTTTAGAAAAGCTGTACAGTTCTGTACTTTCTTGAGGCATCTAATTGAATGGATCAATGAAGAATAAATTCATGCAACTGCTGTGTTTTTCTGGCTTGATTTTTAAAAGCAAGTTGACTCATTTCTTATTTAAAGCTATTCAGAGTGCATCTATACTCTTAACGACAGGATTCCCGTTAGTCATAAGGAAGGTTTCCCTCATTATTCTCTAAAATTTTATATTCTGTCTAACTGATAAATGCAAGGGGCCTTTTCTCATTCCAGTAAGGTGAAAATAAGAAATCAATTATTATATCAGATATTAATGTACTAAATACTGAAGTTTTAAAAAAATTAATATACTGCTGTAAAAATAATCTGCCAATCCTCTGTTAACTTGCATATAAAAGCGAGGCTTTAGAGATATCTTTTAAGAGAAACTTAAATCTCTGTAAAGACAAGGTTCTTTTTTGAAAGTAAGAGGTAGCGGAAAGAGAAATAGAAGAGCAGCAGCGGGAAAAAATTAGGTGTGCATGATGTTTGACACAGTGGTTGACTTTAATTGAAGAAAGTGTTTTTTTCTGATGCAGTGACTGTTTTTGCTATTTCCAAGTTAACTGTTAAAAAAAGATGAAAACAAAGTGAGAGAGGGATATGGGAGGTGGGAATCCTGCCTGTCTTTTTAAGGCTAGTTTGTTTTGTCCTAGATTTACATGCCATTGAAAAGAAGGTTTCCAATCCTTTGGTACTGAGTAAATAGCTGTTTTCTCAGATGAGGAGGGGGGGCCAGGGAAAAAAGCCCTACTTTCTCCATTTATTTTGGCCTGATTTAAGACCTAGTGAAATAGAAAATAAACAGAGATGTGACTCCTGAAGGAAACAAGGGAGAGAGTTTGGAGTTTAGTGTTTCTGTATTCCAGCATTGTCTGCAAGGAATAGGGAGTTGGAGTTCATGATCTTTGTGGATCTCTTCCAATTTGAGGTACTCTGTGATCTAGCCCTGTCTATATTACATATTTTTTAAATGAGTTCTTAGAAAAAGTTTTTAACATAGATGATTAATGTTGACAATTCCCATACGAAATGTGATTGTGTGTTTTGATGGGTAGGTACGTTGAAATTTTTTTGTTGTAATGTTTTGACAGAACAGAATGGGAGATTTTAACCATATCTTAAATGTCCTGATACTTTTTTTCCCAAGAAAGAAATATTTGGAACCTGGTTCCCAATGGAACCCTATTGTTTCATGCTAGGAAGACATCACTATAAAAGTGCCATATTTTTTCTTGAGGTAAATATATAAGATAAATACCTACCTTGCCCTGAATGTCCCAGTTCTAAGAAAATGAGTAATAACAATGAAATATTGGTAATCTGTAAAGGAGTATATGCTAAAATAGTTACTTGATCTTTTTCATTATATAAAATGTGTTTAAGATGAGAGGAAGCTTTCCTTTTATGTTACAAGGCTTTGAATAGGCATCCAAGAGAAGAAGTGCTTTTCAGCATCTTCATAAGTGACTTGGATGCAGAACTGAAAGGGATACTGAGCAAGTTTGCAAACTATAAAATTCTAGGAGCTGTTCACTCCCTCAAAGGCAGGGAGGGCCCTGCAGAGAGACCTTGACAAATCAGAGGGCTGGGCAATCACCAACTATGTGAAGTTCTACAAGAGAAAGTGCTGGATTTTGTACCTGGGATGGGGCAACTCTGGATGTTCTTACAGATGGGAATGAGATGCTGGAATGCAGTGCCATGGAAAGGGACCTGGGGATCCTGGTCTGTGGCAAGTTGAATATGAGTCAGCAGTGCCCCGGCAGCCAGGAGGGCCAACCCCGTCCTGGGGGGGCATCAGGCACAGCATCGCCAGCCAGTGGAAGAAGGGGATTGTCCCACTCTGCTCTGCACTGGGGCAGCCTCACCTTGGATATTGTGTGCAGTTTTGGGTGCCACGATATAGGAAAGGTATTAAGCCATTAGAGACTATCTGAAGGAGGGCAACGAAGATGGTGAAGGGCCTTGAGGGAAAGCCATATGAGGAGTGGCTGAGGTCACTTGGTCTGTTCAGCCTGGAGAAGAGGAGACTGAGGGGAGACCTCATTGCAGTTCCAACTTCCTGGTGAGGAGGAGGGGCAGGCACTGATCTCTTCTCTGTGGTGCCCAGTGACAGGACCCAAGGGAATGGCCTGAAGTTGTGTCAGGGGAGGTTTAGGTTGGATATTAGAAAAACGTTCTTCACCCAGAGGATGGTTGGGCACTAGAACAGGTTCCTCAGGGAAGTGGTCACACCACGAAGGCTGACAGAGTTCAAGAAGTGTTTGAACAGTGCTCTCAGGCACATGGTGTGACTCTTGAGGATGCTCCTGTGCAGGGCTAACTGTTGGACTTGATGATCCTTGTGGGTTGCTTCCATCTCACCATATTCTGTGATTCTATGAATGTGTAATTCCTTTACAAATACATGTCTCAAATTTGTGGTTGTTGAGGTTTAGGGGTTTTTGTTAGTTATTTTGGGTTGGGTTTTTTTTTTTTTTTGGTACCCTACAAGGGAATGACCTTCTGCTCGTGGCAGTTTTGAATAAAATTGAAAAACAGGATAAGAAAACGATTATGGATAATGTTCTAAAAGCACTAAAGCACATGTGTAACATCTTTGTTCAGTTTTTGGTTTTCATAGTCCAAATTTGTCTGTCTTTATTGTTTCAATAGTTGAATAGTTCCTCAGTAGCTCTTATAAAGTAAGGTCATACAAAGTATCTTAAAGTATTTTATAAGAATTACTGAATTCTTTTAGAAGAAGAATTCTTCTGAAGTTTTTATTCCATTTTATAACTGGAAAAACCAGGGCTAGCTGTTGTAACTTCTGTCAGGCTTTGGAAAGCTTGAGTGTCAGAAAGAAGAGCAGTGGTAAGCAGGTTGCCTTATCTTCTGAAACTGGCTTGGTGTATCTGTGCCTCAGAGCTGTTTTTAACCCTTCTGCCTGGCAGTGGGGGAAAAAGGGGAGCTTGAAGCCTGTAGATTAACTAGTGGTCTATTCAATGAATGATCATAACTGGGTTTCATAATAATGACAGACAGTAGTTTTCTGGTGTGTTAAGACAGAACTTATTAGACCTAGAGGTGCTGAGGAGTTGAGTAGTTTGTTTGGGTGGGGGTTTTTTTGTTTGTTTTTGTTTGGGGGTTTTTGTTTGTTTGGTTGTTAATTTGTATTTGCTTTTGTTTTTTGTTTTGGTTTTTTTTTTAAATTATTTTAATGTTGGCTTTTTTTTTTGATCGGAGGTAGTGTGGGTTTTATGACATGAGCATGGGTGATCTCCTGTCAAACTCTGACTTCTTGATTCCTTACTGGTTTGGTATGGTATTCTTTTAAGACAGTATTTTAACTGTTCTTAGGCTAAGAAAATAGCAGGAGAAAGACATAAGATTCCTATAAAATGTAGCTTGATGATCATACAGTGGGTGTTCCATGGAGTGAGAGGAAAAATCTGTCTTGATTGTTTCTGTTTGTAGGGCTTTTCAAAGGCAATTTCTCTTTAAGTTTCTTTTGCCCCTTCTGCAACAGTGTATGATCCTGCTTGATTTTCTATCATGTAACCTGGCATACCCAGTGATCCAGGATGACTTTCAGTGATGCCAGGTGGGGTTATTTTCCTTTTAAAATATATAGTTCCTTTTCAAATATATAGTTGTAGTTACCACAGCCTGCCAGCTCTAGTGAAAGGTACAAATTGTCTTGCCTTCACAAGGTTTTTCTTTTCTGTTAGTTAGCTGACTTGCACTGAATACTGCTTTTTGTCTTCCTTCCTCCCTATGAATCACAGAATCAATTGGGTTGGAAAAGACATTTGAGATCACTGAGTCCAACTTATGACCAAACACCTCCATGTCAAATAGACCGTGGCACTATGTGCCACGTCCAGTCTTTCCTTTCATGTGCTGTTTGAATAGTTTACAGGGACTGAAACAATCCTATCAGTGAAAGAAGATTGTAACTCTGGAGTTCAGCCATTGCAAATTATCAGGTTACCCATAGCAGACTGCATGTAGGTTTCATGGTGATTGCCTTCAACTTGCTTTTCATTTCAGAGGTAGAGATATCAAGTGTTAATATGCGATGGTAAAGCAGAAACATCACTCAGCATGTTGTTATAAATATTTATATTTCCCACATCAGGATTTAATTGCCCTAATAGTCCTTGTTCAAACTGTTTAAGACTGTTGCATATCAGATGATGTTTTGTGCAGGTAATTATGCTTATAAAATCCAGTGGATGAAAGTGAGCATGTTTAAGTATAGTGGTTTATCTGCAAACCTGAGTTTGTAGGTGTTGTAAAAAGCAAAACCCGAAAATTATTCACTGCACTCAAGATAAGTAGTTGCTCTCATTCCATCTCTTGAGAGAGTCTCACCACATTGGTAAGAGCTCAGCTGTGATTGCATTAGTACACAGTACAACTAATGGTTAGAGGGGGGAAAAATCGAAAACAGGGGTTTATATAAACAAATTGTTGCTTTGGGTTTTTTCTTTTTTTAAAGAATTTAACAGCCTTGTTACTGAAACTGTCCACCTCCTTGTTCCCTCAAGGAAATGTTGCTTTCATCTGAGTTTTCATATGGAAACTCCTAAGCAGCTGAGACAGGGCTGGAATAAGAAAAGCTTTCCTGCTAGGACTGCCTCCAGAATTTCTTTTTCTTCCGTAAACCAGTGGATGGAGAGAGGGGGGGTTGTCAGTACAGTCTGTTTTTATGTTGGTACCTTTAATGCACATTTTAGTTGTGTTACTAGGAATGTTTTTCAAAACAAAAAAGACCCCAAGTACCTAAAGTTATGTGGTGTCTTTTTTTTGTAATAGGTTGCATTTTATTAGGCATTTGGAAACATGTTGTGGGCTGGTATAGTTTTTAACCACAGGGGTCTTGAAATAAAATCCTGCTGCATAAGCTGGATGTACTGTTGATAGTTTTCCTCCATCACCTCTGCATTAGTAAGTCAACAGGCAACACCTCAGTTACCTGTGTCATTCCCCAAATCCATCTTCACCAGTCCCTGAAGCATCAAACTTAGTCATTATTACTTTTGGTACTCAGAGCAAGTCACTGTTATGGGTGTAGGGGATCCTGCAAGGATCAAGGAGGTAATTCTCAGTCCTGCAGCTGTTCTGCATGACTCCTTCAATAACAGGAAATGGAGATGCTGAAACAGTCACCATACATCTAAGCTGGGAAGCCCCTGCAGTCAGGTGTAGTTTTGTGTGTTGCATACTTCTTATGTGTTTTAAAATGCCTGTTTAAGGAGTTTAGCAATTATAGGTGATTAAACATAATATTTAAAAGGGTAGGAATCCTTTCTTAATGACTTAAAACAGTGAAATGGGGTGAAACAATATAGAAGTAAGGTGTCATGTAAGTATGGTTTTCTGTTACTTTAGTTCTGTTGGCAACAGTCTTGGCACATATGAAAAGTATTGATGGGACTAACTACTGTCCACTTTATATGGGGATATGTGTACTGTTATGTAGTATTTATGGGAAGGCATTAGGTGGATGGGATTTGAGGAATGAGGGTATTTCTCTTTACAGGATAAAGCAGTAGCCTGCATGAACACCAGAAGGCTAATTGCTGAGCTAAAGAACAGCTTGTGTTAGAGCTTTCTTCCTTACTCTTTTTTTTTTTTTTTGGGGGGGCACACCCTTTAGTACAAGGTGTCTCTTACTGTAGACAAATGCCATCGTGTACAGCTTCCGTGTACACCTAGAGAGTCCAAGGTGTAGTCAAGTGGCAGGATGTAGCCAGGAGGAAATACGTACTAAAGGTAGGCTCCAGGCTCAGTTCAGAAATGGTGTCCTGCTGCAAAAGACTTCTGATTTGGTTGGGTGTTTAGTGCCTGTGCTGGAGAAGAAGGAAGAACAGTGCAGCTGAGCCTTCAGGTGGTGCTGTTTTCATCTGCATCCACTGTGTTACTGGCTGATGAGCCTAAGATGTACAAGAACAGAGCTGTCCTGCTCGCTGAGCATGATCCAGAACTCCTCTGTGAAGAGCATCCCAGGCCACTGTGATATATACTATACTGACTGTCATAAACTCTGACCCTTCTTCAGTATTGTTACCTGTGTTGTTGAGGTGATCGTATATATCTGTATGCGTTTTCAATGAGCCACCGACAGACTTGTTGACTAATGTCTGTGCCATCTTGTGGTGGCTGATCAGGTTACATCAAGATTCTCTTAAAAATGAAAACAAAACCCTGAAGTGAGGAAAAATCATGTAATTTTAACATTATAGAGTGATTCTAACTTGCAGTTTTTCTTTGTTAGCATTTTGAAATGGTGAGCACACATTGAATTAGAGAGGTGTAAGTGGATGAAGATTAAGATGTCTCTCAGGTGAAATACCCAGCATGTTGTGTAGTGGCATTTGGAGCTGTGCAGAATGGAACATGCTCACAAGTTTTGCAATCTGCAAGTGCTCTGTTGTAAATGGCTGAAGAAAATCCAGAAAGCCAGCATATGAGGGAAATCAATTAATTAAAGCCACCCAGGCTGTTCGGACTTTACTTATTTTGCAATGTGTATGTTAATGGTTGGTGCTGTAAAACTAGTGGCGTAGTACAGAATATTCATTCTGAAAGTGATTGTTGTCCGATGTTGTCCATACAAATTAGAAATTGTGATTGTTTGGGGTTTTTTTTTGAGTTTTCACACATGGAAAAGAATGTTCCAACAACTGCCTATAATTGTGGGTGTATGCATTCCTAATGCAAAAGGTATGTATTGCATAGGAAAGTGATTAAGGGGGTGGTGGCACCCATGACACCTAACACATTCTTATATGGAAGAAGACTCATCCTCATTGTTTTAGGCTAGGCTAAAATTTCTAAACGTGAATAAACAGAGCAGCTGAGTAAAAATCAGGTTCATGCCTGGAGCCTTCCAGGCTTCCTTCCACTCAGTGCTCATCCGCTTGTGCAAGCACAGCTCCATTCTCCCGCTGCCCTGCGAGGAGGAAGGAGCAGCCTCTGCTGCCGAGGTGCTTCCAGCTCCCTGCAAGTGTGCAGGAGACAGCGTTCCCAAGGCCGGCTTGCTGCAGCTGAGGAGACAGCACTCATAGACCCCCCTTTGATTAGGATGTGTCAGTGTTGTCAGGGCAACTGTTAACAGCAGCGTATCATATTTTCTCCTCTTGTGTTGCGTGCTGAATATTTTAGCACGCTGTAGCTGGAAGAGGGTTGCAGGAAAGAAGGTGCTGCAGCAAGGAACCTGGAGCTGTGGGCTGGGATCTGATTGAACAGGTTAAGAAGGAGAAGAGCTGCTTCCAAACCAATGTGCCTTTAATTAGGGCTTTTCTTCAAGGTGGGGAAAGACTGCAAGCCTTTCGCTGCCGACTGGATGTTGGTATTTGTCAGCTGTTTGCATACTGCTTATCCATAGGGGATCTGTTACAAGTGCTCAAATGAACAGACAGCGTTGCAGCTAGCGGCTAAGCAGGGGCTGGAGTTTCTTACTTTTTGTTTTTGATAAGCAAGAGGCTACAGCAACATGCCTGGTTCAACTACTGCCCTCCGACAAGAGAGACTGAAGAAAAGTGCCAGGCCAAGTCCCCCGGGTTTATTTACCATTAACGAAGAGGATGAGCTGCAAAAGAATGGGAATTCCAAAAGACTGAAAGGTACGTTGCAGTTCTGCAGTGCAATCAGGGCTGTGTGTGGGATATGCTGCACAGCAGGCACAGTGTTTTATTAGCTCTTCTGTGTGCTACAGAGAGTCTGTAAGTGACTGGTGCAGTTTGGCAATTCGTATTGGCACCCACAAATGCTCTTTGTATGATAGGTGTCTGTATTTAAATCCCCTGGCTTGTTACGCAATCAACTGTTTTGGCTATGAAGAAAAAACTACTTTTTAGATATTAACCCCATTTCTTCTGGTAGGGATAAGGGTCCTGCATCAGAAATACACTGGTGAATTTCTGGGTGTTTACTTTCATTTCTGTTCACACTCTGGATAAATAACTATTAAAAGCAAGGTGATTGTAGGCTTGGAGAGTACAGAATGCAATACCAGCCCGTTATCAAAGACAGCTTTGCCAAAGACATTGTAAAACTGTCTATACTTCCATTTGTGTGCAGGAGGGGCAATGTCCCTTTGGTAGAGTGTAGAAAAATACACGTTGTTCAAATTCTGTAAGTCTGACAACAAAACAAATCAAAGAGAAAATCCAAACACAAATAAACCCTAACAAATTGTAACTGTTAAAGAAAAATATTTATGATCCTTAAGGTAGGTGAGTGGTGGTAGCAGAGGGATCCTGGTGGCCATTGATTTATAACAGGTCTGTCAAGCCTGTGTAGCTGTTGTCTATCTTATATCATTTAACTAATGTTTCCTTCATGGATCCTACAACTTACAGTTGTGACTGGAATTTTTATTCTTTTTCTGTGATCAAGTGATTCTATTTAAATGATCACTCCTTTTTCTGATCTTATTGAGGAGGGGGGGATAAATTATATCAGTTTTTGTTTACAAAACAAATGTCAGTTTGTAGCCTCAAGATACTGTTTTAAATTTCAGGTGTTAACATTTTACTATGTAACAGGAGAGGCTAGAAAGCATTTAAATAGCAAATTTGTACTATGTGTATTTATTAGAGATGAATAATTCACATCTAACTGATTTCTTTTTTCTGAAGGAAAAAGGTAGCTTGGTAGCTTTTACAAACAGATTCAGAACACAAGATTTTTATTTTTTTTTCAGTTTGCAACTTGTACTTTTTTTTCCCCTTAGAATGGATTTGAGCATCATGATAAAATATATATTGCATAGTTAATGCGCCTATTGTGTCAGGGTCTTGTGTACATAGTTACCTGCTGTTCTGTGTATTTGAAACTTATAAAATGGAGATACAAACTCTAGTGTGATGTTATTGAGTTTTTAATGTTTTAAGAAGCATATGACTTCCCTTTATCACCCACTGGATAGCTTCCAGAGTCAACAGTCCATAAAGCTAAAAATCAATGATTTTCCTGGTTTTGTTCAATGGCACTGATAGTTTCTCAGGGTAAAAGTTCTTGTTGACTTAGGTTCTCTTTTTTACTTGCAGCAGTTATACAGATGTGCTTATCCTTTGTCTCTCTTGTTTTAACTGAGATTTGATTTTTGATTATAACTTTATTTTCTCTTGTTGCTGTGAAATGTAAGTAAATTAATGTCCACAGGAGCACAGACAGCAAGCAAACAAGTGCACATGGTTTTAATAAGATAAAAATTTGGCAGTTTACCTTGACTGCTCCTAGTGAGAAATAAGAAACTACAAAATATTTTGGTAGTATGTAATTTGCTTCTCTTTTAGTAAATACTTAAAAGGGCTCATACCGTCTCTAGAACAGAACATTATTTGCACACCTATACATGTAGTTAAATAACTGCATTTGTACATGTGTTATCAGTCACTAGGTGGGTTAGAGCTGGAATGCCTGGCAGTGGAGAATGCATATACTCAGGGTGGTGTTCTCCATACCTGATACCAAGTAAGGTCACTCCAGTGCAGCTCTGATTGTGATGGACCCATGTGAGGCTTTCTTGAGTCTCTAGTGTCTGTTGTTCTATTGCTACTTTATCATGTTTGCCCTTAGTTCTTTACTTGTCCTGTTTGCTTAGCAAGCACCTGCAGCTGCTGAGATGTTTCTCTTTTTTTTTTTTTTTTCCCTTTCCTCTCTAGCATATTGTAAGTCAGTGTCATCTTTGTGGGAGGTGGGCTTTATGTCATCTTCATCAGCAGTTTCTGTTATGCTGCTGGACCCATCTTTGTACAGCAGTTCAAAACCCAAGAGACCTTTAATGGATCTGGTACTCCAAAGTAATAAAGAAGTTTCTTCCTCCATTAAGAACATTTGAATATCATCACAAGATTTGAAATAACCAATATTTTCCTAGTTCGGGTCTTCTTAGGATACTAGGACTTAATTAGACTTTGTTTGAGAGTTGTTTTTGTTATCTGGGAAATGAGTATTTATATGGATCTTAAAGTGGCTAACATTTGTGAGGTTTTCTGTAAATTGATTTTTTATATTAGCCATTCCTCTTCTTCTTTTCAGCTGTCTCTATTATAATTGGACAAGTCTGGTAGGCAATGAGTTTTTTTTCTCCAATGTGAGCAAATAATGACAATGTTAGGGATTTTTTTTCAGTCTGGAGATATTAAAAACCTGCAGCGACCTTTATAGCCATGTGCTCCTGATACTTCCTTTCCTTTGATGTGAATTGTATTTACTTC
This sequence comes from Sclerurus mexicanus, assembly GCA_013396755.1. Lineage (NCBI taxonomy): Eukaryota > Metazoa > Chordata > Aves > Passeriformes > Furnariidae > Sclerurus > Sclerurus mexicanus. The sequence continues at coordinate 224,082 of VWZF01001871.1, forward strand.
TTTTTCACCATATATTTTAATTTCCTTTCCTCCTCTTGTCTTTGGGACAAGGCCTGCATTTTTGTTCTGTATCTGTATGGCACTTACTATTGAAGGGTTTTGCGATCCAGTTGTTGTGTAGTAGAAGAATACAAATAAAAATTACTTTATCCTTTTTAACCTTTATTAACAGTCTTTGTTCTCCTTTCCCTTTATAACATACAGGAAAGAATTTTGCTACATAATGCACCCTTCAAATACAATTACAGTGGGTTTATAGAAGCTTTATTTTGCACTAGAATTGGTTTTGCTTTAGTTACAATCTTCCCAGCAGTTCTGCAACTGTATCCACAGAGAAACCAGACAAAACAGAAGAACCAGGCACTTAACAGTTTCAGTTTCCTTAAAGTTTGTGTTGTAAAACAAACACTGTTTCTGTGACTAAAGACTTGTGACTCATGCTTCTGGATTATGAATTTGAATACTTAATAACTGAAATAGTTATGAAATTTATGACAAATCAGTGGAAAGTCTCAAGTAACTTTGCAATAGAATCCTTCACCTTCCTGCTTATTTAAAACTGATCAAGGGAGTGTACCTCTAATCTGCTGAGTGAGTATCGCTAATACAAAGCTAGACATACATGCCTTAGTTTTCTGAACAGTAACACTGATTCTTTCTCATTTTGAAAACAAGAGAAGGGCTTTTTTCAGTCCTTTGATGAATGGCAGTGATGTCAGTGGTCACCAGCAGATTTTGCCGCTGTTTGTGTGGATTTTAATGTTTGTGCATATTGGCCATTTCAGATGTAAGGTTTGTTCCTCCAGAGACATGAGAGAGATTTCTTCTAACAACACGATTTATGTGCATAGTCTCCATGTTCTGCATGTATTAGGGAAATACATATTCCTTTTTAAACTCAGATTGTCTAATTTTTAGTTCAGTTGTTGTTTTGTTGCTGTGTGTCTATATCCAAATGCAAACTTAAGATATGTGAAAGAAAAGGGAACTTGGCATCTTCAAGGGCATTAAACTGGTAGTCCTGGAAACTGAAACTGGATACTTACAAAACAGGTATTGCATGGGGTGTGGAAGTGTAATTTTATCCCACGCTACAGAGTCTGTGCTTCAGGCAGGATCCAGAATGACAGCTTGGTCTTTGGCTTCCACCGCACTTTAAACCAGCAAAACTGTCTGGGATGGTGGTTCTCTCAATGGTGCCTCCTGATGATAGTCAGCAGGGTGACCTCCAGTTTGTTTTGGGCAGAACTGTAAGCAGTTGTTAAAGGCTGATGAACTGGCTTGCCAAAATCAAGTACTGGATTGTGTACCAAATCAAGTTGGTAGCCTCATCTTGTCCATCTGCATTTGAGGCAAAGTGAGGGGAAAGAGTGGGTGGAAGCAAGGATAGGTACCAATTCTCATTACGATGCTGGTCGTGTAAAGCGGCAGGGCTGAGACCCTGGACAGTGTGGTTTGTCATCCTGCACCTTCCAGTGTGTTCTGCTAATGTTTCTCTGCACTTCCTCTTTCTGCTAGCCAAGGCCAGGAGAAGAGGGGTCCAAAAGTATCTGTGATTTTTCTGGACATTTATTTAAAAACAACTCTCAAAGTCTCTGGGAGGTACATTCTTAAAAAGCAATATATTCACTGCCTACTTTGCAGCTGTTGGGGTACAAAAGGAAGTTGTATTTTTTTTTCAGGAAAGTACTTCAAAGCTGTCTCATTTGTAGAATTTCTCCATTCATAGCTGCATGTGCCAGGTAGCGGGAAACGTCCCATTTGTAATAATGACACAAAGGTATCCTAACATGAAGTAATTTACTAGCAGTACAGCAAAGAGGTTGTGCTGAAGGTCTGAGGGATAGCAGGGAATGCATCTGCAGACCAGTGGAGCAAATCTGATTTGTTCAGTCCCTCTGGCTTTCAAAGTGAAAGTCCCAGGTCTGAGGAATTGGCTTGTGTTGTAACACAGTCTGTTCATCAAAGTGTGTGCTGGGATTACCGACAGTGCTTATCTATGTTGGGTAAGAATCATTTTACACTTCTAGGTCAGCTCTGTGAGAAGAGGCTTCCACTGCTGATGCTGGAGGATTGTGTTCAGATATTTTGTCAACTATTTTTTTTTTTGGGGGGGGGGGAAAACAGCCTATGGTCTATTCATGTGCTCAGGGAGCATACTTGACATTGAGTATGTCAATAGCAAAAGTGAAAAAAAGTACAATGTTGACAGTGCTTAAAGTTTAAGATATTTGTTGAAGCAAATTCAGTTTAACTTGGCCTGTGAACTGAGGGATAATCCCATTTAAGGAAAGACTGAATTTTGCAAAGCAACTTTTCGAAGTAAACAGGGTTATTTCAACCAAGATCTAAATGATAACAGTATTCAGCAGAGCTGTCCTTGTGAGAACAGGGTGTAGTATTTGGCTACTGTACTTGCAGGACAGAATGCTTATTGAAGGTGCAAAAAAGGTTGAAGTTCAGTTTATTTTGGATAACTTTTGAGAAAGTTTTGTATAAGAAACACGACTCATGAGAGATTCATAGCAAACAGTGGAGTTTCTTCCTTACTCACTACTACCACTGTAAAAGTCATGACTTTAAAAATATTGGATTTGGTATATGTTCTAACAATGTGGAAAATACATATAAAGGGAATGCAGATTTATGGTCATTTCTTACGGGAGAGAGAGAAACTTGGAAAGTGGTAGATCTGTCCAAGAATCTTTAATTTCTCTGAGGTCTTGCTGTCTTATTTTTTTCCTGAAACTATGCAAATAATACTCTTTCAAGGGGTTTATACAGTAACATGCCCTTGGCATGTTACTGTATAACTTGACAGCAAGAAAACATGGATTTTGGTGCCCTATTGTACTGCATTACACATGCCTGGGTAGTACTGTGTTTTTATTTTGGAGTGGAAAATTGAGGCAGTAGCATGTGTTTTTAAAAGAAATATCTTGCTGTTAGATCCCCTGATGTTTTTGTGATTGTAGTTTTGTCAAGAGTCTTGGCCCTCTGGTTGCTCTTTGCAAGCTTGCTCAGAAACTGCTGTATCTGTTCACTCCAAAATTGGCTTTGTATCCAGGTATGCAGAAGTCTGGCTTTAAGAAAAAATCTTTTGCTTGTCATAGTGAACTCCAGAGAAATCAATGAGCACTGGCCTAGGGCATTGCTTCTGGCGATGAGCAAGTGACAATAGAGCTCTGCATAATACTGGGCTCAGCTCAATCAGTGGGCAAACATAATTTTTCTTCCTGCACAAACTCATATATGTGCATTCTTTGCTTACTCATCTACTTAGAGTAATTTTTGTGCCTTTTTAATTTTTTCTTGCTTCTTTAAATTCAATGTCTACTTTAGAACTGTAGGTCTTCTTTTCCTGATATTTAAGAATTAAGGGTTCTAAATGAAAATATCTCAAAAAAGTCTTGTATTATTATCAGAAGTCTCCTCAGAAGTGATTTGTGGTTGTGGGGTTTTTGTTTGTTTTGTGAGACATGTTAAGGTATTATTTAATCTAGTCTACCAAACCTCAGGCCACAACAGTAATGTGCCAGAACAAATGCCACAATGATTGATGCAATTTGCTCTATTTTAATGAACTGCCTTCACTCACTGAGAGTGCATCAGATAGTGCACTGTTTCTGCAGCCAAGCATTACTTGAAACTCATGCATATGAATTTTAGTTCCATTGAGTTGAAGCATGGTATGAGTAGACACTGATGTCTGTGGGTCAGATCTGTATAATGAAGGTGAGGGAGGCTATGGGGCAATGTTTAGTAAACAAACAGAAATGGAGATGAAACACCAGAAATTAAATTAGGGAGTATTTTGAAACTTGGACTTTCTTGTTGCTTGAAGTAAAATATTTTTCTGTTTCAGTGGAGTGAAATCACATTTAGTGAATTCTACACAAAACACTGATTGATTTATAGGTTTGTCTATGATAGTCATTGAATAGCCAAATTGTCCCAACCTCATTTTAGTGATCTGTATGTATAGATGTAGCATAACTGGTTATTTCAAGGTGGGAATGACTAGAGATAGCATGCAGACTGTATAGATTTTCTTTTTATACCAGCAGTTTCAGAGGAGAAGCACTTGAATGTCAGCTTCACTTCCTTTTTTAAATGATTAGCTTGCTGGTAATGGCTAGAATAAACAAACTTCCAGTAGGCAGGTCACTGCAGCTTAACCTGGATGCACATTTCTCCAGAAAGTAGAAGTTGTGCCCTGTACTAGTGCAGGAGACAAGGGGTTTGGGGCCGGCTGTACAGGTGGAAAGCTGTACTGCTCTGTCAGTACTGACACATACCTGTAACTTTACAGTGTGTTTGTTTGTGCTGGGGAACTCGAGTTGTTTTGAATTAGAATAGTACCTTCTGTAGCTTCAGTGGTACAAAATTCTCTGTTAAAGTCTGTTGAAGTTTTTGTTCCCTTTTATTAGTGTTGGGCAAATAGATTATCACCTACTTGTTTCAGGTCTGTTGAAGACCAGTTTTGCTATTCAGGTATGAGAAGGAAACACAGTTTTTCTCAGTGATTAGTTATACTTCAGATTTTAATTTATGTCTAATGTATAGAGTTTATCTGTGCAGTTGTCAACAACAAGGAACTGGGTTGGAATTATGAGTTGCAGCAAATCAAGCACAGGTATCTACTGAGACTGTAAAATGTGTTGAGGAGCAGAGATTTGAAGTCACAGAAATCTTCCACTTGATGTCTGTCACTCAGACACTTCAGTTAGCTGAAGCACTCTTTTTCTGGTGCTATTTCTATACAGCTGGCTTTAAGGGGAGCAGAGGGTTCCTGTTAGAAGACATACCTGTGGATTCACGACTGGTCCCTCATCTCAGTAAGTGGTCTTCAACAGTGCGTGTTGGAGGCCAGATTTACAATCAGCTCCTAGTCAAACTGATTCTTTGTTTTTGGTTCTAAGTTACCCAAAAACCTCAACAACCCAGGAGAAGTGGTCAGGGTACTGGAGGTCTCAGAAGGGACTTGATGCGCTTAGAAACTGAATTTGTAGTTTGGCTGAGAGACAATAAGGAAAAGGAGTGAGGAAGTAACACTTTCAAAATCAAATTTTCTGCAGGATGCCTGAGTTGAACACAATTGTGGTGCTGATGTCTCAGGCAGAGATAGTCTGACTAGTTGAAAGTTCAGTGAAAGCTTCTGGACCTAAGAACACATAATACCTTAAAATGTGATGTTGAATGTGCTGAAGAGGCTTGGGGTTTTTTCATTCTTGAATTCAAGATCTTTTTAATCTTCATTTTAAACTCCTGCACAGACAAGGCTTATTATAGAACTGCTGACAGGACTTGATTCATACTGTTGTATCTTTGTGTACAAAGCTATCTTGTTTCTCAATTCTGCTTCAGAAAGCTTTTCAGAAAGCTGTTTTGGAAATGCAGGTTTATCCAGTTACCCGCCCTTGACATGAGAAGTCATTCTTTTACACAGCCAGTTCTAGCTTTGGCTTTTTCCTTTTTTCAAAGTCCATTTCCTCATTGCCTCCATGCTAACTAAATGCACTGATGGAAATTACAGTCCTAAATTTTGGCTGAGATGCTAAGACAGCAAGAATCACATCAAACATGTCTGATCTGTTTTTTAAGACACAGAGGTATCATGTCAGTGGACTTTGCACAGTAGAGTTTGATTTATACTTCTGAGTGCAGCAGTGGCAGTGTGATGGAAAACAAACTGATGAACCTTCCGGCCTGTTATTCCTTCTTCATTGTAATAGTGCTTTCATTGAGAAATATGCACCCCATCTTGGACACGCAGTCCATACAAATTCTAGACAACGGTTCACATTTTCTGTGCATTCCCTTTCACTAGAAAAATGAAAACATGTTTACCTCTCTCTCTCATATTCCCTGCAGCAAAGGAAGGAAAAAGTAGGTTTTGTGTTGTTGGGTTTTTTAAAACATAGTCTACTCTAGCCATCTAACTACATTAGTGCTGTGTTTACTTGCAGTCTGAACTGCAAAATAAGAGGTAAATAAAAAAGCAGATGGCAGGTGCCATCTGTAAACCAGAAAAGGACAGCGACAACCAGCTGCTGAGTGAGGTATTGGCAATAAAACCAGGCTGCAGACCAAGCAGTTTGTGCTTTTTGTGCCTGGGTTATCAGTGTTTTGGTATGTTCTTACACCTCCAATCTGTTTTTTCTGAATTATTCTGTGATGTATTTATATACTTTTGTGCCAGTATTTTTCTTCACCATGTTATTCTCAAGTTTAAGAAACACAGCTGTCATAGTTTGTGTCCAGGGAGTTTCTGTGAGCCTCACCAGACCTGTGAGTTACCTGGATTGCTGCTGCATATTATATCTCAGATTCTCAGTGTCACTGAAGGCTGTATGCAGAGTAGCTTGGCTTTTCACTACAGTATGTTTAACTTCAATCTTTTAGTCAATAACTGATGCAGAGCATCATAGGAAGGCAGTGCAGTGCAGACTCTGATGCTCACATCACAGTGACACTTACGGATGTCTCCTTTTTCTGTTAGGGTTTTGTTTAATCTCCATCCTTACAGATTTCACGTTTATGGCATCTGGATGATGAATATTCCTAGACTGAAATATTTAAGCTGACAGTATGGTGGTTTGATCTTCCCTTCCTGAGAAGTGAAGACAGCATCTTCATGTACAATGTTTTGGGAGTCCTGAATAGGATCCTGACTCTAAGGCTTACAGAGGTGATTTATACTCATCATAGTTCTGCAAACAGGCCCTGCTATTGCCTGTCTGTAAACAGGAGTTCAATCTGTTTTGCTGTTACTAGCAGTTTCCTTTAAGGCAACTCTTAACTAATCTCAGTGAAGATTTAGCTTACACTTTGAGAAAGTGCTGCTGCTTGGTCTTTCTCTTTGTATTTCAGGCTTTGATTATGGAGTTTTCTTAAATTTGTCCTGGTATTTATTTTCAAGAATATCTAGATAATTGCCAGTAGCAAGTTCTTATCACTAATCTAGTCCCAGATGGTGAGACTGTAGCGCTTTCCCCTTACCCCCACACCCCCTCCCCTCCACCCCTATAAATCAAGGCAAGACAGTTTGCTGATGTGGAAGTCTGCAGGCCAGTTTTCAATGGAGTTCTTGGGCAGAGGTACTTTTAAATGTGATTGGCCTTTTTTTTTGTTTCGGGGTGGGGGGAGAGGGATGTTTACTTGGGGGAAGGCTGTTTTTGTTTCGGTTAGGTTTGGGTTTTAAGTATGGGAAATAGAAATATGAGTTTGTAAACTTGACCTGGTTAGTTCCCAGAAGCTTTCAGAAGGGAGTCTGTGTTAGGAAGAAAGGTTACCCTCCCTGTTACCATTCTCTCTTGTGTTTGGCCTTTTTGTGGATCCTAGGAGTGTGGTGTAAAACACTGCACCTAGTGAGTCACATAAGCAGACCTCTGCTCTTGAAATGATGTGAGCTAACATAGGTTAGTTAGAAAGAAACAAGGTAGGGAGCAACTTGCTGAGAAGGCTCATTTTTGTATTTGTAATGTTAGTAATATCTGTTTTATCAGTCCTTAAAATGAGGCAAGATACTTCTTATAACAAAGCAGATTGGTAAAGTTACTGCATACTAAGAAATGAGATGTTCTGTTGAGTAAGCAGGATCCAACAGTTGTAATTCAAAGATTTTGAATTTTTCTCCATGGTTACAAAACCTGCTATAATGTGTGTCTGGCAGGAGGGAGAGACATTTGCTTATTTTTGAAGAACTTTTACATTCCTCATTCTCAACCCATTCCCAGAACATTCAACCTGACCTGACTTTAATAGAGTGAAATAGTGTGAAAGTACACCAAGACGGGAGGCTGAGAGTGAGCTAGAGTCACAGAAGTTGAGAGAATCATAGAATGGCTTGGGTTGGAAGGGACTGCAAAGATCATATAGTCACAACCCCCCTTCTGTGGGCAGAGATGCCACTCACTCGACCAGGCTGCTCAGGGCCCAACCAACCTGGCCTTGAACAATTCCAGGATTGGGATACCCACAACTTCTCTGGGCAACCTGTTTCAGTGCCTCACCACCCTCACAGTGAGCAATTTTTTCCTAACATCTAATCTCAAACCTTCTTTGAGTTTGAAGCTAATTCCCTCTGGTCCTGTTACTACATGCCCTCATAAAAAGTTTCTTTCCAGATGGCATAACCATGTATTTATAAATACGGAGTCATGCTCTTCACTTGAGGAAGGCTTGTTTTTTAGTTTTAAAGCAACTGAATCTTCTGAGACTCATTATTGGAAAACCAGTTATTGATTAACAGTCCTTCTGAGACCTTTGTTGCAAAGACTGCCTTTTCACATGAAAATTCTAGTGATTTACAGAAAAGATAATGTCTAGTAACATTTACAGGCAGAGTATCTCTTTCCCTCTCTGGGGAGGGGGAACTTGTTTTTGTAGAACATCCTGACAATAGTGATTATAATGAGAGCTTTCCCATCTGACTCAAATACTTCATGCTGTGCAGGGATTATTGAATATTATTCTGTGAAAAAACAGCCAGCCAAAGAGGCTCTTATTCCTTGTGACTGAGCAACAGAGCACCTACTTCCCATTCTCTGCACAGGATTTTCTTCCTTTCTTTTGCCAAACTTACTTGATTGACCTTCTGCTTGATTGTTCTGGATAGTTAATGCTGTTTTAATTTATACTCCAAAATGATTTAATATTTAATATAACATATATATGTTTGTGAGATATATAGCAGATTTTTTTTAAACAATGTTTTGCCTGTAAACTTTAGAAAAGACTTTGCTACTTGCAGGTGTTAAAAGATGTTGTGAAATCACTGTGTGCATATGCTTAAACCTTTGCTCTCTATTGCACTCTTGGACCTTTAAATGGGAAAACACAGTGAGATATGGCTTTTCTGTTATATAACACACTGCTGTGCAATTATAAATGCTAAAGCCACATTCCAAATACCTTTATTTTGTGCTGCTGTAAAGTAGTACGATGTTGGATTACATTTTATGCTTTGCTTTTTAAAGGGAGAAAAATAAAATTAGGAAAATCAGGGGTCTACTGGTGTCCTGCATGCCTTCAAGATTAATTGGGACTTTGTACTGAAAGAGAAGCTAATTTGTGTTGAATACAACTCGCTGCTGAGTAAGTGGAGCGTTGAGGCTTATGTTAATTGGCAGTTGTGCCTTTTCTGCTGTTTCCCAGTGTTGTACTCTGTGACCTGGTTGGGCCAGGCTAGCATGGGTTGTAGCTGGTCAGAGCTGCTCAGGCGCTACTGCTTGCAGAGTAGGGCTGTTTTAATGGGCCGCTTGCATAGCATGTGGTGCACTGAGCCCTGCCCTTCATGTGCCAGTAGAGCCAAAAGCCATGTGTGCTGAGGTGCTGGTGCAAGCAGATGGCAATGGAGTTTGCCTGCCAGTGGTTTGCTGAGTACCTCCCAATAAACAAAGTAGGAACGCTCATCTATGGAGGACATGGGGGTGCCTTTTTTTTTTTTGCCCCCCCCCTCCAATCTTTAAAGAGATACAGACATAAGCAGATAACTAATGCCAGTTAGAGTGTGGGAAGAGGTTATGCTATTGATTGCATCATACAGGCTTCGACAGAATGAAACACAAAGCTTGCAGACAGTGATTCTAGATCCTCTTCTTGCTCTTTTAAGTACTTTCCTTCTAAGGGAGTGGGGAAGAAACCCTGCTAGGTTATTGCCTACTGTAGTTAATTCTACAAGGTGGACACTGAATTTTGTACTCAGGTGTCACAACTGGAAAGATGTCCCATGGTATCAGTTGGAGCCAAACAATTAAAGGACTTAAGCACTTCTGTTTATGAGTACTGAAAAGCTAGACTTCATGTGTGCTCTTCTCCCATAGTTCTTAAAGCCTCTTCCAAAGGTCTTTTAATAAAGCCCTCTCTGAATAGGAGTTGAAACTAAGAATTAAAGAAGCATATGAGCTAAAACTAAGGCTTACTGACCTTGAAGTGTTTAAAATACTATATGGGATGGTTGCAACTGAATGGTTTACTCTTTCCAGAGCTGCAAATGGTTTACACAATTGTAATTCTGTCGTAAGTAGTTGTAACTCATGGGTAGTGCAGAGCTCAGTTTGTCCTAAGAAGAGCTGCTATGTGTGGGGAATGTTAAAGATATCTGGCAAGAAGATGCATGCTTAGACTTGTGCAATATCATTAAAAAGGCTGAGCCAACTTTGTCCTTGTTTTAATTTTTCTGGAGCAAAGAAAATTGAAAAAGTAGTGCATCTGACTAGGCTCAGAAGACTTCTCTTTTTTTCTTGGTAATGGACTGAAAGCACTTACTGCCCTATCTGGATCTCTCTGGCTTTATTGAACTGAACCACATTTTGCATGTAAACAATTAGTGTCTAATTCTTGTTTGAAAGAAATAACCATACAATATCGATTTCAAAGAATGAGAATGCTTCTAAGGACGGATATAGCTGTAAGTACCTCAAGCTGCCTTGGAGAAATTGGTGCAAGTTTCTCATCAGCCTTTGAATCCCAGATATGTTTGTCTTCTGAATTAATGGTGTGTCTGTACATCCTCAAAATAGAACTTTAAAAAGTTTTATAATTTTACAGCAGAGTAGTTACTTTTGAAAAACATCTTCTTGGCAAGGGGGGAATTATTAGACCATTAGCCAACTTGAAGAAATGGAGTTTAGAGCAGGGCACTTATAAAATGGTTTGAATCATTCCTCCCCTCAGTCAGAGCTAAGCATGCTGGCTGGACTGCAGGCAGTGCTGCTCCAGCACAGCCTGGTATTATTTGTATGGAGAAACAAAGGGCTTCAGTCCTGAAGTACCCAGCCTGCTACTCATCAGAGAACAGGGCTCCATAGGATTTGATGGGAAGATAGGTCAAGAGTTTCTGGCACAGGGAAGAAAGGCATTATGAAGAAGAGTTATTTCTACTTTAATGCCAGTTTTTGTTCCTGAAATCTTGTTTTTTTTTACCCTTCATGTTGTTTTATTGAAATGTTTACTTACCTGAGCTTCCCAGAAGCTTGCATTTGTCTGTTTACTTGGAGTAGTGTCTATTTGTGTGCCTCTAGCTCATCTGACTTGTGCTTCAGAGTTTCCCAAAGATCAAAGCAGCATTTACGAGAACTGGAGAGATGCTATGCTGGATTGGGTCCAGATTCCTTGGGTTTGTTCTTATGCTATTGGCAGTAAATGTCTAGATTGTTTTGCAGCCATACCATCAATTTGCTGCACTGCTTATGCTGTGCAGACCTGGCACTGGATTCGACTATACTGCATTTATTTTATTGCAAACGATGCATCATGACTCACAGAGAGAGGGAGAGAGAAGTGTTAAAATGATAGATTGTGGATGTCATCTAGTATGTATAAAGTCAGCACTTTCTAACACAAAAGCTAGAAGCAACTGTACTGATACAATTAGCCTGTGCCTCAGAGAAAGTATCACAAAAAAGTAACATGGTATACTCAGTTCTTTCATGTGTGGTCTCTGAAGTCTGCATTATTTAATAGTGAACTGGTCCCAGAAGTTATTGGTTACCTTGAGAGGCTTTCTTCAGTTTTCTGTTGGGTTGGTTTGTTTTTTCCCCTTTGGTGGGTTTTGGGGATTTTTATTTGGATTGGTTTGTATTTGTTTTTGTTGCCTTTTTTTTTTATGGCAAGTACTTTAACATGTGCTAATGAGGCTGCTGCCTTAAGACTAGGATTTGGCTGCAGCTTAGGAACTGCCTCACATAACACTTTGGGGAGTAATGAGGCTACCTACTCTGCCACTGAATCAGATGGCTGTGTGGTTGTTCAGGCTCTATTCACTGCTCAGTAATTGCTGTGTTTGATAGTGTAGCTCTGTTTTTTAAATCTTTTCACCAAATTCCTTTGTCCAAAGCTGTTTCTCCGAAGAGTTGCCAAACATACAGCTTAACTAGATGCAGAAGAGTCTGTTCTTTCCATGGCATTATTTTAGCTAGGAGAAAGGGAAATAGCTGAGAGGAAAGGTGCACCAGCACACATGGTGCGATTCCTGGCCATTCTCACAGAAAAGATGTATAGTCACTTCTAGACACAGACATGCTTATAACAAAAGTGAATGAATAGTGTTTCCAAAGGGTACATGCATTCCATGGATACTGTAAAGCACTTACATATGTAGCACTTTGACACTACACTAAAACCTTATTCTGGAAAAGGTGTGCACTTCCTAAGGAAAACGACCTACCCTGGAACTGTTAGCTCAAGTTCCCTTGTCTGTCCGGTAATAACGTCCTAGGGAAACCCACTTCATCTGCATTTGTAGAAACTCCAAAATGATGGTAATAAACATAAATACTCTATTTTTTTCTTTTTTTTTTTCTTTTTTATATACTACTCAACTGCAAATTATGGCACTTCACGCTTCTAGATTCTATCCCTGTTTTCTTATTAAGGAAGCCTACATACACTTCTGCTTAATGCTAACTTCTTGTGACTGAAACTTGCCTATTTTTGCTCAACAGTGGAAGCCGTGACTCTCCTGACAGCCTCCTACTTGAAGAGTGTATCAGACATCATTGCTTAGGTACATAAATGTGTGGAATAATTCTTATGTTCTCTCCTATTCTAGAACACTGGGTATAAAGGAAGCAAACCTCACACTGAAGTATTAATTCCCCCATAACCACATTATTAATCAAATTAGCTGATTTTAAAAAAAGAAAAAGAATTCAAAAAAGAATTCTGTCAATATAGGCCTAACTGAAGTCCAAATGTGTACAGTGCTATAAACTACCCTTAGAAATACTTGAAACCAAATTGGTATCCTAAGGCTCTTAACAGCATAGTTGAAGAGAGTTTCTCTGCTAAAACTGTGTAATCAAATGTGGGTTAAAAATGAAAATGATTCTGCACATTTGGATCACATTGTTGGGCAGAAAGATGGCTTTCTTTAGCATCTAATGAAACATCTTGGACTACCTGGGTCACATACAGGCCTTGTTCTTGGCAAATGCCTCCTGGGGACTTTGTGTATTTCTTTGCCCTTCCTGGAAAGGGAACCATGGAGCACTTCTGGTATCTGTCAGCTGCCAACCAATTACCCCCATGTTCTCTCCTCCTGCCTATACTTTGCCTTACACAGGTTGTTTCAGGACAGCCATGGAAGTGACTGAAAAGGGACAGGGGGGATCTTTATATTGTTGTTCTTGGTCTTAAGCCATTGCACTTCACTGTTTTCAGTAAATGCTCTCTGGAGTTTGGGGCGTGTTTACAACATGAGATTTGCTCTCAGTACCAATGCTTTTGTTTAATTGTTCTCTTTGATGTTTATATACCAGCTTGCTCTAGAGTGTGAACAACTGCCCTTGTGTGTGCAGTTGGAAGGACAGAGCTCCCACAGTGGGCCAGGAACAAAGCCAACAGAACAGTGAAGGAGCCCTGATTTCTGTTTATTCTCATGTCACAGTGAATATTGGCTTCTACAGAGAAAAAAAAAGTCAGGTTGTGTCATTACTGCTGGAGGGAAGGAAGTGACTCCTTTAGATTTTCAGAAGCTTTTTTGCTAATGTACTGAAATAATTTCATGAGGACATTGAATCTGCAGTGGAAGCATATGTCTTGCCAGGAGACTCTTCAGCCCCATAAATGTGATTGCTTCCTCTCTACCAGAAGGCAAGCAATTAAAAATATCCTTAATTTGTTTTGATGTGTAAAGAATAGAAAAAAATATTGAATAAATCTGTATATGTATGATAAGTGATAGGCTAATGTATTATGGAGGCATTTATAGACACAAAAGAAGAGTAGTAGGTGGTTCACAGGCAATGTAATAGCCCAGCTGGAGAGTCAAGTCAGTTGTGGTATAAGGTATGGGTAGAGATGCCTCTTGTCCTTCCACTGCTCATCTGCCTAAAGGTGAAGGCTTGCCTGCCAGTGTAGGGCAATCCTCTGCTAATCTGGGAAAATCCATTTTGTCTCAGTCAGTTGATATAGGCAATGATCTCTTCACGAAGACTGAGCTTTCCTGCTCAGAGCCAACTTGAAAGACAGGACACTGTTCTCTCCCCAGCAGAGTTTAGCTCTTGTCATACTCAGTATTTGACTGAGAAACACATGCTTGTTACTGTCCCAGCTCACCAAATATGTGTTGAAATGAAATGGCTGAAGTTTATGAAGATGGCTCTCTGATCACACCTGCTTGCACAGATCTCTTGCCCCCATTGGCCTGATTTCTTGCTTATTGGAATGAATTGTTCTTGAGCCTGGTGGAAGTGATCTTGGATTCCTCTTCCCTGCAGGGTCCCTTTCCATGGGATTCTTCAAAGAAGATCCCTGTAGAGGCTAAAGTTAGCCTCCTGAAGTCCATGGCTGTAATCTGCCCTGCTTACTCCCACCTGATACTGAATTCCATAACGTCATGGTCACTGCATCCAAGGCTGTCCTCAACCTTCACATCTCCAACAAGGTCTTCCCCATTTGTTAGTATAAGGCCAGGCAGCACACCTGCCTTGTGGGATCCCCCACTACTGGTAAGAGGAAATTGTCTTCAATGCTTTCCAGGAAGCTCCTGAACTGTTACTTTCTACTTGGCTGTATCGCTTCTTCAGCAGATGACAGGGTAGTGAAAGTCCCCCACAAGAACCAGTTCCTGTAGAAGGCCTCATCTGCTTGCTGCTCCTGATCAGGCAGCCTGTAGCAAACACCCACAACGTCACCCTTCCTAGTCTGCCCTTTTATCCTAAACCATAAGCTCGCGACTTGCTTGTCATCCACTCCAAGACAGAACTCAATACATGCCTAGTGTTGCCTCACATAAAGGGCAACTCCACCACTGTGTCTGCCTGGTCTCTCTCCTGAACAGTGTATAGCCCTTCATGACAACATTCCCGTCATTTGACCTATCCCATCTCATCTCATTGACCACAGTGAGGTCAAAGCCCTGTGATTGCACACAGCTCTCTAGTTTGTCGTTTTTGTTCCCCATACTGCGTGCACTGGTGCACAGGTACTTCATAGAAGTATTTGATTATGTCAGTATCCCTGTGGGGATACAAAGGGATGCCCCACAGTTCTGTCCTGTGCTTACATCTTTGGCCACTTGTGCTTGCTGGATGTATTCCCTCTTAAGCCTCCTTTAGCTACTAGGGTGGCTGCTATAGTTCTCCCCTTTCCACACTTCACCTCTGTTGAGTCTGTCTATGTCCGTGTCCCCCTTCAAATGTAGTTTAAAGTGCTCTCAATGAGCCCTGCTAACTCCTGATCTAAGATCCTTTTTCTCCTTTGAGACAGACGGGGGGACCCCATTTGTTACCAGCAGGCTTGATGTTGTACAATCTGACCTAAACACTTAGCACACTGATCTGTACTTGTTTAGCACTTACAGTATTTTACATAATCTGGGAAAAACACTAACTATTAGATTTGCTTATTATTTGTAGAAAGAGAAGAGTAGGAAGAAATATTTAAAAATAATTCAGAAACTGAATAAGGGAAACATTTACAAGAACCTGGGATGGTACCCTTGTGCAGTCAATTCTATATATTTCTTTTCTTAAAACAACAAAAAAGTGCTCCTTTAGCTGGCCTTTGCATAGAAAGCCTCAACCAAATATTTTAATGCGCTCTTCCTGGGATGTTTTGTGTATATGCGTGTGTGTTCCTGCTCTGCATGAAAACAGCTTTCTCCCTTTTAACTCTCCCTTTTAAAATGAGCTAAAATAACATTTATTAAAAATTAGCTTCAAGGATGGAATCTCATCTTCCTCCCTCTTTTCAGCACTGGCCTGTTATGAACCTTACTGCCTAACCTTTCATTGCATTAGAGCTGCTCAATCTTTATGGCCTGAATATACCTAGGGCATTCTGCAGCAACTCTAGCACACTCTGTGGCTATTTTTGGCAATGTAGCTTTTGTCTGGCAGTGCTGGAGAAGGATGGCATATGCTCACTGCTGTTCATGTGACTGATTTAAAAGTGGATGATGTGGTTTGGTTTACAAAAAAATATACATATTTATCAGAATTTTTTTAAAAAGCTCTGTATAATGTTCCAACTCATACAAATTTTATATGCTTGGCTGCATGAGATTTTATTTTCCTTTTTTATGTAATTGTATGCTCAGTGAACTGTGCATTAGAAAGCGAATTAGCAAGTTAATTTACCCTGCATGTCAGTGATAGAATAGCTTTTACCTCCTCGGGCCATGTGATCTGAACTTCGATGTGAATGTGTCAGAATATAGAAACACTGCTTTTAGAACTATCGGGGAGGAGGGGTGTTGTTAGTTTAACCTGTTCTCTGCCTGGGTTTTGAATTCTGTTTTACTGTCAGTATCAATGGGGTAGTTTTGCACATGTCCTGAATGAGCTTGGTTTTGTGTTTGTGTGCTTTCTGTACTTCATGTGCTGTACCTCAAGGGGACCACTTGCAGAGCAAGTTATCTGCTCATCATCTGAATGAGGATAATAAAATTAATTTTAATTAATATTTAGTCTTCATAATCAAAGGTAATTAATACTTACACTCTATTTGGAGTTTGCAACCCAGACTACATAGTGTTTAGGAATTTACCTTCCTAATATTCCATAAAACCTAGTTGCTCACAATTTCACAGTCTCACAATTTCACAGAAATGGCTCTAGAGCCTTAGTTACTGTTTCTATGAAAGGGTAGCCAGTTCTCCGGCAAAAATTTGTGTTCAGTTGTTCTAGTTGTGGGACTGAAGGAGAATGCATCGGAACCAATAATTTGAATAAAAGAGTGCTATAAAGAGTGGGCAATAGGAATGTTTTCATCTAAATATGTAGATCCAAGCTGTGAGAGGCTAAGTGGTCCTAGTGCTCCTGACTGTGTCATTGCTGTGAGTGTATGGGAAGGCTCTGACAGGACCACGTGCTCAATCCCACTCTCCCAGGCTCCCAGGTTATATCACAGCCACATGTCTGCTTTTCACATTGCAGCCCCAGTTTGACACTAGGGACAGGACAGAGCTCTGATTTCTGTGGGCCGTTTTAAGCTTGTGTGGGTTGGCCAGCATGCAGAGTGGGTGGGAGAAGCCCATGTGCCACAGGAGTACAGTAGTTCTTATGGCTTAGCAAATGATTAGTGTAGAACCAGTGTGTTTATAATATGTTGATATTGAAGTGGGAAGTATAACAATGGCATCAATCTGTTGGTGTGACAAATCCAATTTTAACCATTTTGTAACAAAATGTATAATGAGGGAATTTCAGAGGAGAATTATGTTTGATCATATTATATAGATAGTTTATCTCTTACAGTGTAAAGTGAACCATGACACAGAAAAGGTGGCACTGTAGCACAGATATTTCTTAAAATCTGGGTTGAATGTCCTATTAGCATTTTTTTCCGAGTATGAGGAAAGTCATACAAAAGTTGCTGTTAAGCTCTTTGTAACTGATTTCCCATAGTATTGAGTAAAGTGTTGACATTAATGACTGCACTATGATTGTTGAAATGCATCAAGAATTACCTGATGACCAAGAAATGTTAAAATGTCGAATAGGATGCTCATTATAAAAATCTTGGAAATGCCTAGGTAAATGATCTGCTTACATACACATGCAAAAATTCATTAAAATTAAGGCCCCATCCCAATTTTTGATCTTGAAATGCATGTTGGATTTTTTAATATTGCTGTAACTGATCTTTGCAAACTAAGCTGTTTGAAAAGGAGGGTGGGGGTGTATTTTAGATTATTGAAGGACTATTCAAGAGAAACATGGAGGCTCCACTGTCCAACTTCTCTGTTTTATTTGGAGGCAGGTTAGAGATGACTGACCAAGGCCTCCTTCCCAGGCAGTGTGTTTTGAAATAGGAAGTGGGGCAGTGTGGTAGACAGCTGCCAGCACCAATAACCGGTCGTTTGAGCTGCTTAACAGAGGCTAAGCCCAAATCTATTGACGCAGAGCACGGGGAAGTGCTCGGCAGACTTCTCCCCCCTCCCTGTCCTTGCATATAATCTCATGATGCGGAGGATGTGACAAACTCCATTTTGATCAGATGTTGGTCCAGAAATGGTGAGAGCAGGTCAGTTTTGACCTCAAAAGAATATCTTGATGGCATGTGTTTTCAACACTTTCTGAAACTGCACCTTTTCCTTCTGTGACACCACCACCTTTCTACTTCAGGTTTGCAAAGTTGCTGGCCTGAATTTTTTAATTGTAGTCTGAGAGACTGAAGCTATGCATATGGGGTGATATGGATCATGCTATGGATTCACAGTAGACCTCTGCAGTGCAAATGAGTGTTCAGTACTGGATATAATGGATGAAATAGGTAAGCACCTTGCCCTCTGTATTTCCGGAAATAGTCCTTTTAAATGACTTTGCAATTAAAATTTGTAAATAGCAAACTCTGTCTCTAGTTGTGGGATACATGTAGTGTTTTTCCTTTGTACTTTCACTCTCTAGTTAATTGTCAAGAGTCTAATGATGCAAGGAGTTGCAGAATAGTAATCTGTGAGTAGTCTGTAATCATTGATAGTCTAATTTTATTTTTTTCAAGATGCATTATGAAAGTGAACATTTTTTCTTTCCTCAGTATTTGCTGTTAACAACTAAGTAATTCACTGCTGACTGTTTTCTAAAACACCTGATTACTTAAGTTGACTTCTTGATTTTAAGTAGCTTTACTCTTAATATATAGTACAGTTATCTACTTGTTCTCAACATCATTAAGTCCAATTAGTTTTAACTTTGATTTTGCAAAATTGATAGAAAGTGAGGATGGTAATATGCAGAACAGGAGTGGACCTGTTTGTCTGTAATCAAATCTTTTACGTAAACTGGGGACTGTACTTGTTAAAACAGCTGCAATGCAATCCCAATTCCAAAAGTAGTAATAATTTTGGTACCAGAATGTTTCCCTTCCTTTCCTTTATCCAGTCTAGACCAGACAACTGGTGAAAGATGTTCTGTGGTGTGGAAGTGCTGCCTGAGTTATTCCCCAAATGGGGAATTAATGGTGCTTTTTGTAACTCTTAATCTCTTTAATTATTCAAGTTTGTACATGCAGAGCATGAAAACAAGAGTATTAGTTTGTTTTCTATTCTACCTCTGTTTATGTTATTTTCTGGTGAATTAACACAGCAAAAATTATCTAAAAATACCCCAAACAATAAACCACTTTTGATGAAGATGCTCTTTCGCTGTCTCATTTTGTCATTTGGCGTGTCTGTTTTACTCTTTGGTAGTTGCCTGCTGTGTTTACTCTGTAAACTTTGGATTATGTTATGAGGGTGTCCTTTTTGTTTAACATGAACTGTCTCTGAAGTAATAACTTAATTACTTTCTATTTCATTTGTTCTAAGTGCTACTTAACATACCTGGAAGTGGCCTGATAACGAATAGTTGCTTCATGTTATCGTGCTTTCTATGTGTAACACCTTCATCTGACCCTGATTTCCCCCTGTGGTATTGGCAGTTCACAGTTGCTGTACAGAGACAGTAATTTTCTTCATCTTCTGTACTCCAGGTGCCAGCTGCAGCAGTACTTTTTATTTTCTTCTTTTCAACAATTGGTGTCTGGCATGTCATGCTCTAGAGCTAACATGGAGGGGTGGAAGTCAACATCCTGCAAACTGAGGAGTTAGCATCTCCAGATGTTGCCTTATGTTACGTTGCCTGCCCTGGCACCCAGCAGTGATCAATAAGCCCTTGCCCATCATATGGTGCCATTGCAGAGGGCACAGCCACAGCACAGGTTGCATTTTTGCTCATTGCACCATTAGAGGTCCTAGTAAAGGTTGCCTGATTTGATGTCACAACTTTTATTTGCTTAAATCATGGCTGTCATATTGGGATTGTTCTGAAAGTGAATTGAGTAGAAGGTTCTTTAATTCCAAATCATGTTGTGAAGTTATAAAAGTGAATTATCTGGGATTTTTTGAATATGTTGTTTAAGTGGGACGAGTGAAACCTAGATTGCTAGAAATCTCCAATGGCATGCAAAGTTAACTGTTTTCCTTGATGGTATTAAGAATTACTCCCATTGTTTTTTTACTCTTGAGCTTAGACTGCAGGCTTTCTCTGTTGGGAGTGGAGAATTTAGGGAAAGATAAATGAGGGATGCTGAGCTGTGAAGTAATCATGAGGGGAACAAGTGGTGAAACTAATCTGAGACTACCCACCTCACTTTAATTTCGGACATAATTAAGATCTTCAGATGTGAAAGGCTGTTGCTTTGTGAAAGGCTGTTGCTTTAATCTGTTGTATCATTGCCAAAATCTTTTGAAATTGAATTAATCTGAAATACTAATATTGGTTGCAAGAGCAGTGGAATTCTGCAGCTATCAGATTATGTTGCAAAGTAGAAATGGAAGTATAATATAATAAGAAAACCATTATTGGAGGATGTGAACAGAGACAGCATTTTCTTATCAGGCCATGATTGAATGAATTCATAGAAAATGAGGCAAACCTTTACGCTGTTATAACTTATGTTGATATAATTTCTTTAATTTGCTATTTCAAAAAATAATTGCAATAATAGAATTACCAAATTTAACAAGAAACTCCTATATTTTGAGGCTTTTTTGGTAGAAAAGAATATACAGCTGATATGGGATGATTCAGTACTTACAATGAAAAAATACTACAAAGTGAGGGTTTTGGACTTCTCGTGCTATTACCCATTGTGCTGTCATGTACTTGTAAGCAGTGCCACAAAGTCAGAGCTGCTACAGTTCTTAATACCCATGTACAGTGACCAACATTTGTATGGGAAACAAAAGCAGAGGCCAAGGCAGTGTAAAATGATGCAAAGAGGAGGGGGAGGAAATGTGGAGTAGCTTGTACGTTCACAAGCAGGCTTCTGTATGCACCTCCTTAGTACTCATCTTGCTGCCCCTCTGGCCTAGTTGCAAAGCAGATCTATATTAACAGAAAGCTGGCATTGAATAGGGACGGCTGAAGGTGTAATTCATATGAAATAAAAGGTTTGTCAGGTACTGAAGTATGACTTCACTTGGATTCTTCCTGCTTGTGGTTAGGGAGGTGTGATATTACTGGGATGAGAAGCCCATCCTACATCCCCAATAACTATTTGATCAAATAGAAATTATAATGCTTCTTTCATTTGATTTCTTTCTTTCCCCTGCAGGGGAAAAAAAAAAAAAGAAAGAAAAAAGGTGCAGATTCCTTGGACAAAAAAGAAAAAGAAATCTGTAGATCGGAATATATATGGAGTGCTTGCTTGTTCTGCCTATGGAGATCAAAGCCATTTTTTGTCACGTATGTAGAGCAAGTCACAGCTCAGACAGAAAGCAGACCACTTCCAGGTATCTGAAGCAAAACAAGCAAAATCACTGTGAAGTTTTATTTTCTAGGCAGTAGAAGATTTGAAATACTTATGTTGCCCAGCAGCAAAACATCTTGGAAAAAGTAATGAATGCATGAAATGAGTATGCTGCTTGTTCTTTGAAAGTGTACAGTAAATGCACAAAGCAAAATGAGACCTCTAGATTTGGTAAAAAATGTTCTTTGAAAATGTTCTCTCTGGTCTTCAAAACTTTAACACTAAATGGTCCAAATAAAATAAAAAAAAAAAAGCAGTGTTTTAAGTTGTACCATATTTGAAATTATAATTATGCTATTTAATGAAAGCCTGAGGATAGCTGAGACTTAGCTAGTGACTATACATGCTTCCTTTAGTCATGAAAAATAAAAATGGAAATGCTAATAAATGGCTGTTACATGTACTACTACATTTTACAATACTGATTTTGGGGTTTTTAAGAAGTCAGAGAACATCAGTAGGCACTGCAAATTTACAGGGTTGTGTAGCTTTGACTTTCAAACTTAAGTTGTATTTTTAATACAAGGTAGCTGAAAAAGCATTTGAAATAACTCTCTGCTATTTTTAATGTGTCTAGCACTTTAAAAAATCCATATAATCCTCTTGAAACAGATGGCTACAGTGAGTTAAAATCCCACGCTAGGATTTGGGCTTTTACCTGGTAATGAAACCAATGTCATGACAAAGAGATGCATCACTGAATTTGGAGGTGAAAACCTATTTCAAAACTGTTTAAAAAAAACCCAAACCAACAAACAAAAAACCACAAACAAAACAAAACCCATACTGCAGAAAACTGTGGAGTTTCTTTGGATGTAGAGTTGGCTGTTAGATTTCTTTTAGTCTGTGTTGTATCTTTTCTGGGCTGTGTTGGAATGTGGAAGTTAGTATTGACTAACTCTTCACAACCTTCTCTTCTGTGAGAGAAGATAGGAAGCTAAAATCTTTAACTTCAAATCCTGCAAACACTTGAGATGCCTAACTGAAGGAAGGATTAAAACTGAAATTTTGATTAGAACATTTTAGGGACAATTTTTTTAGAACAATTTAGGGGCAACACAGGAACACTTTTGGGGAGAGAGCTGAGGTGAAGATGATGTTAGTCTTATCTAGAACTAAAGCATACTTGTTTTTTTTAACAGGTCAGCTGGCTCTTTTATCTATAGAACTACAGTAGAGTCTTTAGAGATGTTGACAAAATGTTGGTGTTCTTGTCCAGATAACTGGAAATAATTTAATATAGCTGGTGATTAATGGAAGGAACACATACTATTTCAGTGTGCTTGTTTCCTGCACCTTTTTGACTGTAAAATGAGGCAAATGAGTGGAAGGTTAAAGTGTTGACACACATTTAAATTTTTACACTTAAGTCACTTAGTAGTTAAAATTTCTATCTCTGGTGCGTTTCAGCAGTTAATCAGAGGTTAATTTGAGCCAACAGACACAGAAATAACAGTATTTCCTCAAATTAACATCTGAATTGCACTAAAATATATTTAAACTTAGCCAAAACGAAAACCTGTTCTGACTCTTCTACTGTCTATCAAATACATACATTGCAAGGGAACATATTGTGTTGAATAGTGACAGGAAGAGCTCAGTCCAAGTATTGCCTCAGTTGGGCAGTACTCACTACTCTGAGGATGCACCTGTGCTACTGTTGTTCCCTGCCATCAGTTCTTGACATGTGTGCTCAAGCATTTGCACCTCCCTTCTCACTCAATTTTATTCCAACTCCAACATTCAGTGGGCTGAAATTATGAGTATTAACAGACAGAGAAATATTAAGTAGCTTGATAGGAGGTAAAAAAATTACCTGAGCTGTGGGGTGATGAGGCCTGGTTTTTGGACATACAATTTTAATGTGATATCTTGACATGCATTCAAAACTTCCTTATGCTCCCCTAGTTAGCAGCATAGGTCATTCCTAGCAAGCTGGAGGGCAAAATGGATACTAGAATATAGAAGACTTTCAAGAGATGTCAGAAAGATTCTTTACTGAAAGCTGAAGAAGTCCTTCAAGCTGGTAGCTCACGGTATCTGGTTTTTCTAAGGCTCTTATTGCAAAGCCTGCTTTAGTGTTCTTGGTTTACTGCTCTAATACCTGCGAATAGTGCTTGAAAAAGAGCAACTTTGGCATCTTAGCAAGACCATACACGTATGAAGATGTTTTAGTACTCTGGGAGTGTTTCTGCTTCCTGATAAAATTTAGGATAACTCTGGGCAATTCTTAAGAAGGCATGTAGGAGGTGAGAGCTGATCTTGTAGATGCAGTCACTCAAGAAGCCAACTTTCTCTGGACTTCAGTGACAGGTTGCTGTTAGGCATGTTGGCACTTGCTAGATTTAATCTTTAAAAAGCGGCTGATGTGACACAGTCAGATTTTAGTCAGATTTTTTGCTCCACTCTACTCACTTTACTGAGAGGGCTTTTCAGCTTGATGACATGCCTCTATTCTCAATTTCTTAACGCTGCTTCAGCTAGACTAGTGCATCGAACTGCAGAGCAAGCAAAGACTGTATGAAGAAGGGTATTTGGAAAGGGAGTAGGTGGTTTGAATGTGTTACATCCATTAGGAATGTCCTAAACAAGAAGTATTGCTGCTGGGCCTGCCAGATGAGTAGTTCAGAAACTAGGTCGTTGTGAAATAAGTTGCTGCTGTTGCAGTCACAGATTATTTTTGTGCTTTTAGCTGAGGAAAATACAAAGTGTATTTGTACTAAAGCATGCCATTGTTTTGTGCCATGATAAATACAACATCTCTGCTGCTTTCATCAGTAGTTGTACGAGGGCAGAGAGGTACTGGTAGTTTTAGTAGGACAGATTTGGAGGAGGCACTTGAGCAACTTTGTCTATCATAACCAAGTCTTTCCCTCAGCTGTACAAAATGCAAAGGTAGCTCTTAATACTGCATACTTTAATAGGCTGAATGCATACATAGAAGCTAAAAATGGCATTCTGTAGGACTACAGCAGAGCTAAATATGACCTGTAAAGGAGACTGTGATACTCCCAGCAGTCAATGAGTCTTTAGGCCCTTTATTTTCTGCAGCTTTCACACAGTGGCCAGGTGAGACCTGGTCTCCCAAGCCTTGCAGTGAGTGCTAGCAAGCTCTTTTTGCTTAATGAAGCTGTGCCCCCAGACTCCCAGGGGCTTGCAAATGTTTGTATGGTGTAGAGCTGTCTGTGCAGTAGTTTGTCAGCCTGGAATGGGTGATGTGCCTGTGATTTATGAAGCTTATTCATTTGTACTGGAAAAAAACTGTTTTACCTATTCTGTCTAGTTCGAGTGAAATATGTGTCTTTGCAATAACAGAAGCATCTGTAAAATAAAAATAAGACAGGGAAACAGAAGTTAGATTTATCAAGACCTTTCCTCATTGCTTCAGCCTCAAGGTCCCTTGGGATTTGGTGTAGTGTAGAGTGTGTATTCGCAACATCTGCCCCCTTTTTTTGTTATACTGCTGCTTCTGTTCCCTGGGCATGCAGAAGGATGTGCAAAAGGTGAGGACAAGAAAGAACTCCAAGAAATCTGACTCTCTCTTTTCTCCTTCTGAAGCCTGAGCTCTGCTTTCTACCTGTTTTTCCTTTAGAAAGGTCTTCGTCATCATGTGGTGACTGAGCCCAGGGCTCCACTTGCTAATACAGAGGAATTGCTAATACAGAGGAATTGTATTATTTCCTTTCTCTTCTCCAACTTTCTTAATTAGCATTTACATTGCTTAAGTTCTGTCTGCCTGCATGCCTTCTCTTGCCACAGTCTCTGGAATAAGTGATTTAAGAATTTGATAATTATATACCTTGAAAAATTAATTTGTATAATCCTCGTGCTAGATTCAAAACACATACTTGCTCTCTAGTTACTTTAACTCTGTGGAAAGACTGATATTATTGATGGCAAAATTAGGGATGGACTCTGTGCCAGCCTTTGGGATTTTGAGGACAGTTAGAATTTAGTGGAACTGAAATCTCTTCACAGTAACTTTTCTTTGCCTCATGGGGAAAAAAGGATGATTGCTTTTGAGTAGGAGAATGAAAGATTTTTTGTTTGTTGAAATTTTTTAATTTTTGAGTTTAACTAGGTGTTGCTTTACTCTGTTCTCACTGGGTTTCATCTTCCGCTAGTCCACAATCAGTATAACATGAAATGTTTCTGGAAAACATACACGCTATATGTTTGCCTGCATTTCAGTACTTAAATACAGAAATAACAGAATCATGAAGTGTTGAAATAAGTTCTAAAATGCACTCTCAGATTAAAACACTTCAGGATGGTAGATGCTATTTTTTATGTCCCTGTTCTCATACCAAGCAGAATACTAACACATCTGTGGCAGTAAGGGAAGATGCAGTTGAACATCTCTTCTACACAAACAAAATTGTAAAGACAAGTACACTGTTACAGATGGTTTTATGAAGAAAAAAAATCAATGCAAAAAAATAAAAAATCTCAACCACAGATGAGAGAGCTGCCAACTGTTATGTAAATGTAGAGAAATCCTTAGAAATCTGCACTAAGATGTCTACATTTTTAATACACCATTAAGTGCTTAGCCTTGAGAGGGAGGCCCACATAAGGCTTTTTCTCCATCTTTGGAGTTAGTAGTTCAGTAACTGTTTCTCAGCTGGTCCATTTAAGCCTGAGTGCACGTAGTGAAAAGAACCCTTTCTTGGTTTGTGTGTGGTTCATTGAACAAGGTGGCTGCTTAAAAACACGAGTGTTTAGTATTATTCATCCTGTCACCCTTTGCTTTTACCCCAGCTGACCTTTCAGCTCTGCGGAAGGGAACACATGCAGTAATTAATTCCTCCATGCTTATTATTTCAGGGCACTTGCATGGTTTAGGCTAAAGGAAGAAGAGGAATATAAATGCAAATATTTTCAACCATTTGTTTTTAAGGGTAGGATGGAGCATGACAGCCTGGGCTGTCTGCTGTGTTGGAGTGAGTTTTAGTGGTTGTGTTGCCTTTGGTGTTGTAGAATTGTGTGCACTTGGCTGGTTGGCCACCTCTTAGCAGGAACAGCCAGAGCTGGCTCAGACTGCTGCAGCTGTAGAGCAAGGGGCTGTCCTATCTTCATTGATAGGATTAGGGGCTTCATGAGGTAGGGAAGGAATATCTTGGGCACATCCTTGTATCCAGAATGTTTTGTGGTAGGAATTGTTAACAGGTAATGATCCATGGGATGCAGCAAGCTTCAGACCTCATCAGGCATGCAAAGTATCTGTTAAAAACAGTACAGTTTTTGAAAGCAGTTATATGAATAAATATGAAAAATATACAGGTTACATTATAATTGATTATTTGTCCAGTGTTTAATGTGCTTAGAAAACTAAGTTCTTGTAAGACTTGTTTTGAGAGCTTTTTCAGAGAAAAATTGTAATTTGGGCTATAGTAGCAGTTAGACACTTGTGACTCTGGGACATATTAAAAACTTTCTGGACGATATTATTTGAATTAGAGAGGCATTTTGTTTCCATTCAACTAGCGTAGTTCCTTCTGATTTGTACTTAGAGGAGTCTAATTGTTTTCTGTTCTATCTTTCCTTGTAATTTGCCTTTCCCATTTTGTAAGACAGACCCAGAGTAAGAGTGTTCTGTAGCAGTTAGGAATTTCTCAGTCCATTCTGATCTCTCTCTGATGAAGAGTCTGAATGTGCTTAAGTTTATGCATAGTGGTCTCTTGGCTTCAAGAAGCGTTGCAGATCTTACGTGTAGGAGGAAGTTCTTGTAGGGTAGGAGCTTTGAGTACTGCTACTACATAGAGAAGTTTTTAACTTATGCAAATATATAAGTTATTTAGCTTCCTACTGAAGATATTGTATAGCCTGACTCACAATAGCACTGTGTGATGCACGAGCTACTGGCGTAGTGTCCTTCTCTCAGGTTGCGTACAGTGTCTTAATCGTTGCAATATCTAATCCGAGATTAGATGTTGAGGAAGAACAGTTTCCAAAGCCAGTCAGTGTTCTTTAGCTTCTGACCACATGACTCACTAGCATGTCTTTAGGAGATTTCCTTGGAACATCCATAGAAGATTATTGTTCTAGCACAGATTTGAGAGCATCACAGACAAATTCATGTCATCTAAGTATAACATTAGTTCTTCTGAAGGGAAGATAATGTACACCCCTATTCTTTCCTTTTCTTTTTTTTTTTTTTAATTTTTACATTATTACTAGAGTGATCTTCATCATATTCACTGGCACGTGTCACTTGACATGCTACCTCAATTTCTTTCAAATAGGGAATTGACAAGTGCTGTGCCCTCTTCAACAGAACTTCTATTCTTTTGAGATAGTGTGATACTGTTTTGCTCTTAAAACCACACTGCTTTATTCCAGTATACATTGAGCATAACTATAGGGGGAAGAACGAAGACATGCACATTCTGCAAGTGCAAACAAATTACACATTTAGCACAGTCTAATTGCATAGGTCTATTCTTCTACCAAAATAAAAATAATCTTTTCCTGACTTACCAGAAATTAATAAAAGGTGGACTTCCTTAACTCATATTATTGTTTCACGTTATTTATCAACAGAAGCCTGGGACACCTTTATTCAGGCAAAAAAGTCTTGAACTCCTAGTTCAGGATCAACTCTCACTGGTTTGTGAGACTGTTAATGTCAAATTCAAATATAGACAAAATGAAACTTTTATATAGGGTGCAAATTAATCTATTTTCTTGCTACTATCTCACATTAATATATATAGATCAATAAGTATACTTATTTATAGTTAATACCTAGTCTAGATGTAGCAATAGCAGGAGGTTTAACTGGTATAGCTAAATTTAGACTGCTCTTAATTTGCAGGAGGTTAGAAGGAGATGACAGCTAGGACTACCTACTGCTAATTATGCAGGTATGACTATCAGTTCACTGTGACATTAATGACTGTTAATTTCTGTAGTTTGAAAAGCGTGGGTTTGGTGTTGTTTTCTGTTAGTGAATTTTGGAACTTCAGAAATGGAAGATAATTTTCTTTCTCTCTGGTTTAGTATAGTGGTTCTGATGTGGCTCTGCCTTGTATCAGATACTGTTGTTTAAGGCAGTGTACAAAGGTCTGTGTGTCCAAATATCTGACAGTTTTTAAAGTTGTGTGAATGTTCAAAAATTGGCAAATCACGGTGTTTCTCTTGATAAATAGTTTAAAAAAGTGAGTTTGTTGGAGAGTTATGGTGGTTAGGATACTTTGTATGCTTTACAGGCAGCTTAATTCCACTCAAAAATAATCTCTATTGTGTGAGAACACTGAGAAGAAGAATAATCTATCGTAATGTGATGGCTGTAACCAGTTCTTCTACTTGTTTCCTGAGACCTCTCTGAAGATCACAAGCCTATTTTTAATGTAAAAAAAAAAATAAAAATCATATTCAGCTTTACAGTAATGTTAGACCTTGTCTATTTGTTACTTTATTTTTTTCGTTCCGAATCTGTTTTTCTGCTTTCCAGGCCTTGAAATAAAACTGCTCGTGATCCCTTCCTAACATACTCCAAAATAAAGATATTTAAAAGGTGATACCAGTGTTCACACTTACCTGTTGTGATCTGTGCTGCAAAGCAGAGTATTGGGGAAAGTAAACATTCAGCATGTGAGAGTATCCACTCCCAGGCTTATTTTGAGTCCATGCATAGCATGGGGCTTGTCATCTGAAGAACCCTGAGAGCCATTCCAGCCCTAAATTTACTGGGTAAAAAGAGAAAAAAATAGGGTGGACAGGTTAAGAGGAGGAGTTGTGCTCTGTATAAAGGAGTGACTTGAATGATTAGAGTTTGGACTTGGGCTGGTGACAAGCCAAAAGAAATCTTGTGGGTATGGAGCACAGATGATGCTGTAGTCAAGGTGTGCTCCACAGATGATGCTGTAGTCAAGGTGTGCTCCACAGATGATGCTGTAGTCAAGGTGTGCTCCACAGATGATGCTGTAGTCAAGGTGTGCTGCAGACCTTCTGATTAAGAACAGGGAGCTTGTGCTGATGCCTTTAGGCAGCTGGAGAGAGCCTCACAGTCACAGGCTGTAGTGTCTTCTAAACACTGTTCTGGAAGGACAATGCAGCTGGCTGCTAGAAACCAGGAGATGAGTTTCATACATTCCAGAACAATTCTTGATGCAGGTGATAAATGAACTGACTAGGGGTCACGGTGCTGCTCACAGATAAGAACTGGTGGGTGATGTAAAGGTTGAGGACACCTTTAAAGTGCTCTCTTGCAAACCTTGGTTTTGCAGAGTGTTCGTCTCTAGTTACATCAGCTTTTGGCATTGATCTTCTATTAAAAGCAGGAGAAGTGCTTGTTGGAAGTAAAAAGTGCTGACAAGTTTATTTTTGTTTTTGTTTGTTTTGATTGCAAAGCTGGCACAGTGATAGAAAAGCACTAATGAAAGTAAGTTAGCTGGCACTCCAGTTATTGGAAGTAACGTTTTAAAGTGTTGTGGACAGAAACAGAGTGCATCTTGTTGTTGCATCCTCTTCCGTAGTCGTGATATGAATTCTAATTGTTCAGAGCCTGGCCAATGATGTGAGTGACTTTGTAACATCTGTTGTATTGAATGAAGACAAACAAGTAAGGTGGACATGGATTATGTTATTTTAGTTGCATCCCATAGAGCTTTAATAATCTTGTAGCCTGGAACCTTACTGGCAATGAGCTACTCACTGTCCAGAAAAATACTTTTATAAAGGATTGAAGCAGGCTTGATGAGTTCTGCCTCCCTGTGGAATGGCAAACAAAAGAGCAAGGCTTAAAGAATAGCCTTTTAGATAACTCCATTTGCATCCTTAAACTAATTTCCATCACTGGAATACAGGGAGCCCAGGAAGCACTTAGTACTAGCCTGATATGCCAG
Source organism: Sclerurus mexicanus (assembly GCA_013396755.1). Classification (NCBI taxonomy): domain Eukaryota; kingdom Metazoa; phylum Chordata; class Aves; order Passeriformes; family Furnariidae; genus Sclerurus; species Sclerurus mexicanus. The sequence continues at coordinate 254,174 of VWZF01001871.1, forward strand.
CAGTAACTGATATGTGGCCTCAAGTTTTGGGTAACCAAACCTGGTGTGCGTCTCCCAAACTTTATATTTACAATTTAGTCAAGCCAGGAAGTTGCCCGTGTGGGAATACTGAAGGTAATTTGTGGGAACCGTTGGATTGCTGGTATGGAGCCAGTTCCGTTCAGTGGTTGCACACAAGAAAACTTAATGGCTCTGGCAAACCAGCCTGCCAGTCACTGTCTCTGAGCAAAGGGAAGAGCTGGAGGACAGTGCTTGAGTGACTTGTCTGAAGGTGAAGCAGTCCTGAGCACTTTTTCATCCCCACTTCCCCTGTTCAGGGGGAAGAGGGGAAGTGTGGTAATGCTGTCTGAAGTTACTGGGCATGTTACCAGTGGCTGTCAGGCATCCAGCATGAGCTGCCTGGGCTTTCAGAAATATGGCTCAAATATGCCAAACGATGCATTTCTATGTAGAGTCTGATACTATGATCTCAGCATTATGTTGCTAATCAATTTTCTCCTTTTTTGCACTATTTATATAATGTATATATTTTTGTGATGCTTTTTTTCTGCTGAAGTGGAATATTTAATGTACACTGTAGAACAATAGGTTGACTTTGAAGTATTCCGGTGGCATAGATAAGTTGCTTGAAACAAACACCCTTATTAGACAGACCATTTTTTTTGTTTTGGTTGATGGAATGAAAGAATCAGCACCAAGAACATGGTCTACAAAAAAATATGTAGAAGTATAAATGATACACTGTAGTTCAGTCCAGCAATCCTTGTAAAGCGTTTGCTCTTTAAAAGTAACTGCTATATAAAATATTTTTAACAAGCCCTTATTGTTTCTGGGGTTAAATTCAAAGATCCTTTGTGAAATTAAACATTTAGCTCTGCTATCAGAGTTAGCGCTATCTTTCATCTTTACTGGGACCAGTCTGGCATGGCTAGGCTGCTGCAATGAAGTATGTGGCCTAGAAGTCTAAATTCTTTTTCTCCATTGACAATAAAGAGGAAGCCACTGTGTATTAAAGTGCTGTAATTCCACGAATCATTTCAGTCATGTTTTAAAATCAAGATGTTTTGCATAATAAAATAACCCTAAGTGAAAATTTTATCCTCCTCGTCCTTGATTTGAATTTTACAAGGCAGATGGCAAATAATAAAGGTTGCATAACATTTCCCATTCAGAGAGCCTTATTTCAATTTCTTTATAACTTTGCTAGATTAAATGGTTTGGCCTCTATTTCTCTTTTGCCGGGTTCTCTCTCTCATTTTTTTTTATTTTGTTCATCTCCAGCAAATGAACTAATTGCTTAAGAATGAGACATGGGAAAGTAAATGTGGATTTTTACTTCTCAAAAAAAAAAAAATCTTAGTATCAGTGTTGAGACATGGCTTAAGGCCACCCCACCTTAAAGAAAAGATTTGAAACTGGGAACAGTATGAATTTGATTGCAGAGCTACACCACCTCCTGACCCTATGTAAAGCCATTCAAATTAGCCCCATAAAAAGTCACAATTAGCTCATGGCTGACAGGGATGCATTCAGCATTTGAGTGCTGTATTTCTGTCCAGGTTCTTTGGGTGAACTGAGGTAGCAGCCTTTCCTCTCAAAAGCTTTGGGCTCATCAGTGTTCGAATGATTCACAGTTCCCATGGAACGAGTTAAGCATGCTCCTCGCTGGAGCTCCTGAAGCTGAAGGGGAGCAACTAGGGAAAAAAGAATCCCAGTCTTTGCAGGCAGCTTTGGCACCAGGTGTACCAACTACGAGCATAGAGGCTTCCTCTTCTGCAGTGCTGCCTCAGGTACCTGCTGCTTGACTTTGTAGGAAAAGTGATGTGATGCCTCTAGAGAGAAGTGGAGACAAGAAGGTGTTTGGGTTGTAGCAATGCTAGCCAGAAAACTACAGAGGTAAAATGTAGGAAGGCAAGAGAAGAGAGTTGCAGTGTAGCAGGTTCAGGAACAAGAGAAGGAGGCTGAGGAGGTGTGGAGCAGGGTGTAAGATCAGGAAAGGGGGCAACGATGTGGTTCAATAGGGGAAGGGGAACAGAAGTGCACCTGGTGGAAAGCAAAGGTGCTGGTATGTAAAGTTATCTATTTTTAATGCTTGTATGGTTTTAATTTTAGGTGACTGACATAGTCAGTATGTAATGCAAGCTTCTGGTTAACTTGTAATCTTTCAAGTCCAAGCACTAAAAAATTAGGAAATCTCAGAGTGAAATGTGTCCTTGCAACTTGCTTTAATACAACTTATGCATGTATGTTCTATAAAGTAATTATTTGATTGTGTTCTTGAAAGTTAACAGCCCTCTCATCAATAAGCCTAAACAACTGTGAATGAAGTCAGGCTTTGATCCATCTCAGTAGTCCTGCATACCTGAAGTTGTGATGATACAGCTTACTGGAAACTTCAAAAATCTGCTGAGATTTGTAAGAGTTTGTACTTTAGTCACTATAAACGTTAGTCCAAAAGCAAAGATTTGTGCAGGTCTTAGTATTAAGAATGAGAGGCATTTGTTGCAAAACACTGAACACTGGTTCAAAATAATATCTGGGTTTGTTTTTTTATTCTTGAATACTGAATACTTGGTGTTTATAAATAGATTTCTTTTGATTATGGCATGTTGCAGTGCTTAGTCAGATGTTTTGTATTACACATTCTGTCAGGTGAAATTTATGAAACTATAAAAAATGAGATCTGAAAACCAAGGCAACAAGTTTAACACTTTTTCTATGTTTTGTCTGTTAGACACAATCCAGACAGCACCGTGGAGGTTTTTCTCCAGGTAACTAAGGCACCAGATAGAATGATAATAATCCTTTCTTTTAACACAGTCTTTGATTTGGTGAATATACAGACTACTCATGTATATCAAAATAAATCAGTGGAGTGAGGTGAGGGAAGATTTTTGCTCCTGTAAGGAAAATAGGCAAACAAATGTTTCCTTTGATTTATTTTCTGTAGCAACCCATTCTTACATGGTCTTTTCTCTAGAAGTCTTAATTTTCAGAGGTTGTACAAACCTGAATGTGGCTGGATTCTCTCAAACTGGTTTTGAAATTGTGGAACACGCTTAAAATAAAATCTAGCCAGTCAGAGACAAAAGGCTTCTCTGAAGACTGGACAGTCTTTATGTCTCCAAAGGCTACAAATTATGGCAGTCAGGCAATGCAATCACTAAGAGAGCTAACAAGCAAGTGCTTGGAAAACAAATGACACCAATACTTAAGAAACTGAAAAAAAACCTGCATGGACTTGAAACGTTTTATGCTTTTATGATGTATAAAGAGCAGATGTTGGTGCTGCCAGTAGAGTAGCCTGTGTCTAAGAGAAATCAGCTGGCCATGGCGATTCTACAGAGAAACAAGTTTTACTTTTTTAAAAGGCTTCTGCACATGGTGGGTGTGGGTGTGTGTGGGGAGTGGTAGTGTGTGAAGACAAGATCCTCTTTTTAGTGGTGTGACACTCAGCCTCAGATCCCAGAGAGAACCTGGGTAAAAAATATACTTTGCTTTTGATGAGGAATTTGGGTGGTGAATTATTCTTATAATACAAATGTCAAAGAGCTCTAGTAACCATTTGATGTGTTCATATTAAAGAGATTTTAAAAGTAACTGTTATTGCTATTTAAAGGTTGCATGTAATTACCTTCCTATTCAAATATATAGGTTTGCCTTTCTGAACATATATTTATATCATTTTTCAAATACATAGAGCTCAGAAATTATTAAGAGTGTTTGTGCAGACTCATCTCTGGGCATGCAGTGTTGTGATTAGCAATAAGTATCTGCTGCCTTTATGCCAAGCAATACCTAACTCCTCAGGAAGTCCTATTTCCTGACAGCTCGACATGGTAGTCCAGTAAAGAACTGGTCCCTTAATTGAAAATAGAGTTTTCCAGTTTCCTATGATGTTTATTTTGAAAGGCAAGTTTTCCAGTAAATGGTGTCTTGAGAATTCTGTGGAGTTCTTGGCTGGTGTTAGCTGTATTTGTCTTCTGCCTCCTGAAATATGACAGTGTAGTCTTGGCACAACTTTTATTTTTGAAAGTGATTGAAGTGATTAGGAATAAGTCATGCAACAGAAACATATTTTCTTAAGTCAGTGTTTCAGCTTTGTTCCTTGCTCAGAAATGGTAAGAAACATCCCTTTTTTCTTCACTGTTTCTGTGTATTTGCACATTGCACCACACAAAATGCTTGCTTTATTTAGCTTGCAGTGATAGGATGTATCTTTTATATAAAGCACAGGAGAAGAAATAGCAAATGGAGTGTTGCACTTGCTCTGAGTAGTTACAGCAACCCTTCCAGGGAGGCAGAGGCAGGCTACCAGAAAACTGCCTGTTTTCCTCAGGCAAGTGTGCTCTGGATTAGAGTAATGGCTTGAGCGTGTGCATCCAGCAACTTAACTGCTAAATAACAGCACGGAGTCTTTGTAGTTTTAACTGTTTTGGAAATAACTGTGTCTGTATGGAGTAGGTCATATAAACAAAGCTCAGCTTCTGTGAATCTTCCTGCTGTCTTTAGTTGAGAGGTGGTTGTTGCCATAGCAACTGGCAGGCATTATTCATGTTTTATTTTTCTGAGGCTGGAAGGAGGGCTCTGAACATCTCTGCAAAATCTGAGCTGCAGAGAGCTTTGCCCAGGAAACCCTGCAGCAGTGAAACGATTACCTGCATTACTTGTCTTGCTCCCAGTAACTTGTAGGTAATCTAGAATTAGAAGAGAAATCCCAGCAAATGTCCCAGGCATAAACCTAGATGGCCTAAAATGGTGTTGTGTGAAGATAATTAGGTACCAGGAGCAGCATAGCTGTCTCAGTGTAGTGCTTAACTTGGGTTTTCAGCCAAGCTGAGCTCCTGCGGTGAGTCTGGTGTTGACAAGACCCTCCTGCATTCAGTACCTCAGTTAGTTTAAGGTGCCAAGTCAGGAGATGAAACCTGCATGGCAATGAACTTTTTCCTTAGTAAACAATGTAGTGGTACTTCGTGATTTTGTTTAGAAGCTGCCTCTTGGAGAAATCTCTGCAGATTCTATAGCCAATTATAGTAAATTTTACCCCATGCTCCTTTGCATGGAGCACTAAAGGCCTTAAAATGTTAGCATTTAATAATACTACTTCTCCACCCCCCCTCCCATATCCTCTCTTCTTATGTTTTGAACATCCTTATTTTTACTGATTCTCTGGTAAAAGATTTGATAAGATCTCACTAAAGGCAGTTGTCAGGGTCTGTGCAGAGCAGTTTTTTGGGAGTTGTCCTGTGAAATTAAATCATGATGGCAGTACAACACTTTCAATCTGAAGTCACTTGTCTGTTTATGCAAATGCATTTCTGTTATTGCTGACTGTAATTTAAAATAGCCACTAAATCTATAGGCTGGCTTGAAATAATCCTGTTTCTTTTCTTGTGATGAGTGCCCATATATTCTTTCCCAAATGAGGTAATTCAACAAGGTTACTCTTGCAACTCAATTTTCTTCATAGAAGTGAAAGAATGAGACCGGAGATGCTTTAAAGCAATTATGGGATGAAGGCCAGGAGTTCACTTAGTTCAGCAGATAGTGATTCTGAATTTAAAGTAATTGCAAGCAGAGAAGGGCAAATCTTGGATAATGGAAATCTCTTAAGCTTTATTGCAGGTGTTTCTTAATAGGGATGGGTATGAGGGAATTTTCCTTCATGTGGCAGGCTAGTAACTTGGAATCCCATGAGAGCCGCTGTACCACTGGTAGAAGCTCTGTGGAAAGGAAGTGGTTGGAGCTACCAAGAAGGTCGGGGAGCTGGTGAATGTATTCTAAAAGTAATGAAGTGGGAGAGCAGCCTCGCTTGCATAGTTGTGTAAGGTGACAATGCAGAGTAACCAAACTAGAAAGGATTTGAAAAGAAATGGTTCTATTTTTGAACTTTGTTATGCTTACAAAGTTTGTAGTGCTTCATTTTTGCAGTGTTTTACGCCTCTTGCAGCTCTTGTGTGTGCATGTGAAATGCTGGAAGCACCCTAGTATTTAGACTATGCCTGAAGTTACACAGCAGAGAGAGATTATTAAAGCAAAAACTAAGCAGCTGAAATCTGTTGCTTCTTTATAATGCCCAGAAAGCCAGTACCTATCTGAATTTATTCCCTATAGAAAAAAGGGTTTCCAGAACCTCACCTTGTTTCCATGGTCTAAATCTCACCTGGCAAGAGCAAAGCTCAGCAGACAGATGTTGGTGAAGATAACAAGTCTTTGTTATTGCATAGGGTGTATTGAGACTGCACCTGAATACAGCATGGAAATGTGGGGATGGCCCCACATGGCAGCAGAATCATTTGGTTACTGCAATAAAGGAATTAATTATTATGACACAAAAACAGTAATGCCTCGCTTTTGAGTGGTCAGTATGCCACCATGTATAAAGAAATTCTTTATGCTGAGGATGGTGAGGCACTGCAACAGGTTGCCCAGAGAATATGGGGGTGCCCCATCCCTGATTGTGTTAAAAGTTCAAGCTGGATGGAGATTAGCAACCTGGTCTAGTGAAAAGCGTCCCTGATCATGGCAGGGAAGTTGGAACTAGGTGGTCTTTAAGGTCCCTTCCAGCCCAAACCGTTCTATGATTCTGTGATGGCAGAGGTACCATCCTTATGGATCTACTCACTAAACATGAAGTCACTGGGATAGCAACTAAGAGCGTCGGTGCACATGGAGCTTAGTCATATCAGACTTGAACACATTTGCAGCCTGAACACATTTGGGAAGGGTTGAAAGCATAGATGAAAGCATAGATATGCACTAAGTTCAACAGGGATGTGATGACTTGTACGTGTCAGTGGGTTGGCAAGAAGAAAGCTCTGTGTCAATCTAGAAAGCTTTGTGTCAGTGGGAGTAACCTAAATTAATCAGTAGATATTGTTCATTTTGTCACATATTCATTTAAGTTACAAAGATACATCGCATCAAAAGAATGTTTTATTTTTCTTGTTGAAGGAGAAGTGAATGCATTCTCTTGTTGCAAAGCTGCGACCAAAGAGATTGTATTGGTTTTAAAAATACTTAGATCTCAAGATCAAATTGCTTAATAGAGCAATGTATAGCAAAGTATCCATTTTCCCGTTCTCTCCATCCCCATGTTCACTTTACTGCAGTTGCTATCTCTGTTTTTCTATAACTCAGTGGCTGCAATATGCTTTGATCATTTGTGCCCTCTGAGCAAGGATATCAAATAATGGGATACTCAAGTTGCTTTCCCCAGCTCAAGCAATCTGACCTTGGAATCAGTGTGTTATAGAAAGCAGGCTAGTCTGTGCCTGGTTCTCCATTTCTCAGCAGTAGGTGTAAGCCTCATTGTGACTTGGAATTACTCACAGGAATTACCTCATGGTTTGGAGAAAGGTCTCTAGTTGAAGTCCAGAAAAGTTTTTTGTCTAGAAAATTGTGCAGGTGCTCCATTTCATAATCTCTGAGGTGACCTTCCATGTACAACTACTGCAGCAATATACTGACACTGATCCTGGATGTGGGAATCTGTCTGACATTGTGGTAGTAAATGCTGCCTGCAGCAGTCAGAAATCTGAGGAGGAGAAGCAGCTGGTACTCTTGCACCTTGGCTGAAAGCATTTGCCCTTGAGTAACAGGCTCAAATACATCACTGCATCTTGCACATTGTCTAGTTTTGGTGTTTGAAGCGCACATGGCCTAAGACAGGCTGCACAGGGTACAATGCTGGGTGTCTGGAACTGAGGTTGCCCTGCATGCCCTCAGGCAGTGACATTTCAGCTTTTGTTTTGGTGATGTGTAATTAAAAAGCTTCCATTCACATGTCTCATGTGTGTCTGGTCAAGCTTGCTAGCCTTCTGGTCAACTGCAGAACCAGCTTCACAGCATAAGCTTTTTCAGCAGACAGCAGGGCCCTTTTTTCCACTAGTCTTTTTATGTTAATATCTTTGTTTTATATTAGAGTAGGATGATGCAATATAATTATCCAGAGGATATAATGTGAGTGTCAGCTTTTTTTTAAGTGCTTGTACAGGTACTGTATTTCTTTTGTCATATTTAAGAGATTCTAAGACTCTCCCTTCAGAAGCACTCAGGTTGGTATATTCTCCTATGGTGATTAATTTTTTAGGATACAATGCTTTTTAAAGCTGACATAGTCAGCCAAAAGTAATCTTTTATAAATATGCATCTCCCATTGGAGCAGTTACACAATTTTAATCTTTAAATAAATAAATGTCCCTTTCACTATAGCTAATTGCATCATCCAGATTTATGTCTGTGATTGTTTCCAAAGAAGTCTATTTATGCTTCTTGTTTTAGTGTTTTACAACTGAGTGCTAAATTAGCTGTGACAGTTTTATATCATCTGTTTATCTTTCTAGTCAACAATATGATAAAATGATGGCAACTTCTATACCATTCCATGAGTAATAAACACTAATGCCGATGAGTTTTCACTTCTGCTTAGCTCAGCCAGTTTGCAAACCAGTCCCTTAAGTTCTACACTGTTGGAAGTACGAAAAGCTGTACTAAAGCATCAAGCTTTTAAGAATTGAAAATATTTTAATGTAAAATTAATTTATAGGTGTGTTTAAATAAGGCATGAACTTTGCTTTACTGTTTTGCTGGGTAGAAATGAATACAGATATTTTGTCACTCCTCTGAGTCAAACCTCTAATTTGCAAATGTACTCTCTAAGTACTGCTGTTTAGCCTTTAAAAGAACAGGCATTTTCCATTTGCTAATGATGGAAATTTCTGAGCGTTTTTATCTGAAATGTGTAGACTTTTGTATTACCTATACAAAAAATAGCCAACTAGTCAATAGTCTGGGGGTACTCTTTGATTTACCCTAGTTCCCTCAATAGTTCCTTTGAGCTACTTCCCTTAATGAGAGAATCTAAGTGTCGACACCCAACCGAAATTAGGCACATCTTTTTATTCTTTCAAAGCAGAAGTCTAGATTTTAGTTTTAAAACACCGTACTGGATTAGATTCAAGCTTCTTGGAGAATTCACACACATGGCAGTTCTTACTGCCTCGCTGCTATTGGTCAAAACCTTGCAAATTTTTTTTTTTTACATAATTCTATCAGTGTTGCTAATTAGAATGTTACAAAAAGATTTTGAATGGGGTTCTAATGGTATAGCCCTATCCATTCTGATAGCAGTTTTCTGAAGCATTTAAGGAGCTGAGGATGTTGATTTTGATCTGTTTCTGTTTTTCTTCTGAAGTCGTACCTCTGTTAGGGAAATCTGTCTAGTGTCTCTTTGTGAAGTTGGTGTTCAGTGCTTTTAAGAGGGCTTGCGATTTTTCAGACAGAATGGAGTGTGGACACTGGACACATTTGTTCTGACTTCCTCTGAAGATTTTAATATTAAACATCCAGATGCTTAGTTTTACCTTTTTATCTATCAGCTAAACTGCACACATTTTGGTAATTTTTGGCCAGCCATAGGACTTTATGACCTATTTATCTCTGGAGAGATCACTTTCCTTTGTTCCCAAGCTTACAATTTTAAAATGCAAGTAAAAGATAAGTATGGGGTGCAAGTATGGAATGAATGTAGTATTGAACTCTAGAGCAATAAATGGCACTAAAAGATGAATATAATAATATAAAATGTTTAGTATATTGTATATATATGGACACGATTGATAATACAAAGATAATACACTCAAGTTTTGCCATTAGAGAACTCTTTACTCTTAAAGTTCATTGCTGTTGCTTTAGAATAGAACAGCCAGTTGATGAGTGCTCAGATTCTTACTCCAAGTCAGGTATTCAGGATTTTGGTCTTAATGTGATTCTGAATTTAAGCTAATAAACTTTGTCAGCTCTGACCTGTGTCTGCACTTTCAAAATGCTCCACCCAGTACAGAAATACTCTGACTTGACTAACATGCTAGCCAGCCTCTGTTCCCAGTGGCTAGATAAAACTGCCGAGACGAGATCCACTTCTTTATTTTTACTTATAGAGCCCTAGAAATCTCTGTTCTCTGCTCAGTTCTGAGTAGTTCAAACTATGTGTTTTTTACATTGTGCATATCAGGTATAACATGCTGTAAAAAATAAGCAAGTGAACATAAGAATGGAGTTTATATTTGGGGGTTTTTTGCCATATCCATAAGAAAGTAATTGACAGTAGCAGAATTGGATGCTAAGGAATAAAGAATATACCAGTTCCCAGTTAGCTCTGTCCTAAATTTCCCAGTTTAATACTGAGTTTCCTCTGTTATGTATTGGCAGCACTTTTTTACTGAGGCACAGGCTTCTTCCAGCTGTCATTTCTGATGCTTTCCCTATCTCTCAACACACACCCCCGGCTCTCTTTGACAGTTAAGTAGCTGCTCAGTCAAACAGGGGGATTAGCTGACAAGTGGCAGGTACAGAATAGCTAGATTTTCTTCTTTTTCCCCTGTAGTCCCTTCTCCTCTGTTTTAGCTATTTCTTTTTTCTCATGGCTGTTTCTCAATACTTCTCTCTCACTTGTGGAGTTAGAGCAAGCAGCTGCAAGGTGGTGTCTCCCCTTCAGTGCTCAGTGCATGCTTTACCCAGAGGCGTATCTGTACTGTCAGGCATGCGTTGCTGTCTGCATGCCTGGGGCTTACCTGTGCTTGTGCTCTCATCCACAGCTGTGCAGCCTTTGTACAGCTCCTGTTCTCAGATGCTGCTGGGATGCAGTTCGGGGAAGCTGCTGTGCACATCTCGGCCCTGACACAGGTCCGAGCAGCACCTCCTGCTTGTGGTCCTCAAGTGCTCCTTCATGCCACATTAATCTGTTGAAGATTCCACTTCTGGAAGTAGAGACCTGGTAGTATAGCTGCTCTGTCCTGTGGCTGATTCTCTTCTTCGATGGAACAGAGCTTAAGCATCTTTTTCCAGATCTTCAGTCTTGCTGTGAGGGCTCTGGTTTGCCATTCATCTCACCGGAGATGAATATGTAAGCATGCACTTGATGTGCCATGGTCTGAAAAGCAAACATTTGTATTCCGCACAGCTCTTGTATTTTCAAAGAAGCCTGTCAAAATGCCCGTGTGATGCTTCCCAGCTCAGTTTCCTCACCATTCTCTGGATTTTCCAGTGTCCTTGTGAATATTCCTTCTGCTTTCCAGCACACCCTCCCAGGGGCTCCAATTCTCAACTAAGTTTATCCACTTGGATGTGCTTAGTCTCTCAGGACAGTTACTTTTGATCAGAGCTTACCTGGCATGTAAAAAAGCACTAAAACCTTTCAGTTTTCCTCCTTTCTCAGTGTTTCCTATGAGACTTTTTCTCAGCTTTGAATCTTTTGAACTAAAAGCTGCACCAGCAGAGATCCTCCCCTGAACTGGTCAGCCTTATGGATCCCTTTCAGCTCTGCCTCTGGTATGTTAAAGTACTGAATTCGGTGCTGCAACTGGTTTTACTTAAAGGCTCAGCATTTAAAAATGCCTATTATTTAATACGAGTATGTATATATTTTCTTGCTTTTCCTCCCTTCCCCCTTTTTCCCCCTCTTTTCACCTAGAGGAACTGAGGTACAGTTTTCTGTTTCATACTATTCCATCTATTAATGGCAGAGCTGAGAGAGAGGAGCTAAGTGTTTTTTGATTCCCTCTCAGGGTCTTATTATAGACTGTGCTGCATCCTTCACAGACCGAAATGCAACATGTACAGCACCTATCAGGATGGCAGCAGAGTCCTTTCTGTTGCTTTGGTGATTTTGTCCTCCAGTTTATTTTGCAAATGTAACTTGTTCTGAATTCACAGATATATGACCTAAAGTAGTAGTATTTCACATGTGACATTAATTTCTTTACTATCACAGAATGAAGCTATGGTGACTTGGTTTGGATTCTTTTCACTGTTTCTGTGAATCGAGCAACATAAAATCCATTTTAAATCATATATTTACCTTGCATTGCCAAAGGAATATACTGTTTCACACTTGCATTTTAATCCCCCAAAAAGCTGACTTTAAATAGAAGTTTCATACTGGTCTAGCCTTTGTAGCAATTATTGGTAGCTCATATCTGAAAGTCATGTGACAGATATACATTTCTGGTGTGTCCAGGCTTCTATTGCTAAGTTAAATCTACACTTACATACTTGAAGTTGGCACTTCATGCAGGTCTGTAACACTAGAGGAGAGGCATGTGGTGAAAGAAGGTAGAGAAAACTCACTGAAAATTGAGGGGAGAAAGTATTTGACATCTTCAAGGAGTCTGTATTTCTGGCATCAGGAAGCAGATTATTCTACAAGTTTGAAGCAGCTTTGTCAAAGCTCGTCTCATGGCAAATTGGAGTTTCACTAATCTGTAGTGAGCTGCTGCAGGTTTTTACATCAGTGACTTTGGATGACATGTTAGATAATGTTGAGCATAAAGTGTTTATAGAGTAATAGGGATATTGCGTTAGTAGTTCAGAGCAATCCTTACACCAGACCAATGCTCTGCTGCCATCAGTTGCTTCCTGATCACTGAGCATTTAACAGGAATAGCTGAAGGAAAACTTATAATCCTGATCTATTTTAAAATTGCTTTTAATTTGCAAATATATGCTTCTACCTTTAAAAAAAAGGAGGGAGGAGAGGGGGAAAAGAGACAGCTTCCAATCACAACAATACAATGTTGATGTGTTCAGAAGGAAAACAAGGTTTTGATTCTGCCAGGGCTTCAGTCAGCCCTGGTGATTTCTGTGTGGTCTTGGAAACCCATGCACTGGATAGCTAGGTTAATTTACATATTGTTAGCTTTTTATCTGACTTTTTTTTCTGAAAATGTTATCTAAGAGTACAGATTTTAGAGAACTGTCTCACCTGGGGAGGAAGGCCAAAGAGAAAAGTTTAATAACAGACCAGGGTATCCTGGTTTGGAGAGTTCATCTGTGGATGGCAAAAGTTGGATGACCGTACATGGTAAAGGGTCTTTGCAAAGTGAAGGTGGGGTGGTGCAGCTCTTCACAGCTTTTCCGATCAGTGGAAGGTCAGGTGGAGTGTTTACCCATCTGACCTCTCTCTCAGTTGGGATGGTTGGGCAGTGTGGTTCTTGTGTGGCTCTGGACAAATCACTTAGAATTTCAGTTTAACATCAAAAACACTGGAAGGAAAAAAACCCCACACATCAGAAGAACCACATATCAGAAAATATCTGATGGGATAGAATAAAAGAAAGAGCCGTGCTCCATGGCACACAGTGACAAGGCAGGAGGTGATGGGCACAAAGCTGTAATATAGGAATTACTGTTTTGACATAAGAAAAACTTGAGCACTGTGAAGAGTGGGCAAAGACTGGCACAGGTTAATTAGAGCAGTTGTGAAGTCTCCATCCTTAGAGGTATTCAAAAGCCAGCTGGGCATAGCCTGCTCAAGGCAACCTTGCTTTGAGCATAGGAGATGGACTAGATGATTTTCAGAAACCCCTTATAACCTCAACAACTTGGATTCCTTGACTGTCTTCCCCAGTATGTCTATACTATTACCCAGGCTGGCTTCAGCATTTGAAATTTCCAGAATGCTTCACAGAAAAATGTCCTTCTCTAACACTTCTTAATGCAACTTTTATTCCCTCCATGTAAAGATAGTGGTTCAAGATAAGCAGCAGAGCAAGTATTAGGTAGTTAAATTATATTTCTCCTGACATCTGTTAGGTTATTGAGTATTGCTGGAATGAATGTTGTCAATATTTAGGTTTGGATCTTAGATGTTTAGTTATCTGATTCATCTGTTTGTATCTTAGCACAAGAGGTATTTTATGTGGGAGCACACCTACAGTAGTTACTGAATAGTTGTACCAATTCTTATTTGATATCCAGCATCATAAAAATTCATGGTTGTGCCATCTGTTCTTGTCATATGAGTGGTCATATGAATGTGTACTCAAACTGTGTCACAAAATATTCCAAGGAAATGTTGGACAAGGAAATATGGGAAAAAAATATTACTTTGTGTACCTAGGCTCTGTTACAAGTGGATTTAATGTATTTTCTGGATGGCATTTAAACCATTTTTTGAAGTTAATGGAGTGTTGCATATGCTTGAAGAAAATAATGTGCATACACAGTATGAGAGATGCAAAGAAGTGTGTGCTGAAGCTATTAGAACATCAGTGCTCTCACTAATTCTTAGAAACAGGATTTTTACTATTTTATAGCAGTTTTCTCTTATGTATGGTGCCCTAGGCCACACTGATGGGAATTGTGATTTAGTCCCCCTGCATTACAGTGGTATTTTTTCTGAGAATGTTCTAAATGGTTGATACGGGCAGGAAGAAAGCTTGTTTTACTACCGCCTTAAATTTGAGGGGGAGGTAAGATAAAATGTGTTTTGGAATCACTGAATTGTTAAGGTTGGAAAAAACCTCCAAAATCAACAAGTCTGTCTGTTAGTAACACCGCCATGTTCGTCACTAAACCATGGCCCCAGGTGCCATATCCACGTGTTTTTGAACACTTCCAGAGATGGTGAATCCACCATTTTCCTGGGCAGCCTGTTCCCTTTTGGGTAGAATTTTTTCCTAATATCCAGACTAAAATTCCCCTGATGCAACCTGAGGCCATTTCCTCTCATTGTGTTGCTTGTTCTGGGAGAAGAGGTCGACCCCCACCTGGCTACAATGACTTTTCAGGTAGCTGTAAAAAGTGATAGGGTCCCCCCAAGCCTCCTTTTCTCNAATCAACAAGTCTGTCTGTTAGTAACACCGCCATGTTCGTCACTAAACCATGGCCCCAGGTGCCATATCCACGTGTTTTTGAACACTTCCAGAGATGGTGAATCCACCATTTTCCTGGGCAGCCTGTTCCCTTTTGGGTAGAATTTTTTCCTAATATCCAGACTAAAATTCCCCTGATGCAACCTGAGGCCATTTCCTCTCATTGTGTTGCTTGTTCTGGGAGAAGAGGTCGACCCCCACCTGGCTACAATGACTTTTCAGGTAGCTGTAAAAAGTGATAGGGTCCCCCCAAGCCTCCTTTTCTCCAGGCTAAGTGCCCCCAGCTCCCTTGGCTGCTTCTCATAAGACACATGCTCTAGACCCTTCACCAGCTCCATTGCCCTTCTCTGAAGATGCTCCAGCATCAGGTATGGATTTTGATAATGGTGCATCCTACCAAGCTTGGAGGTGCAAGTGTTCAGTGTTGCACAAATTACCTTGGAAAAATCAGGCCATGTTCCTGTAGGTCAGACTAATCCTTTGTATGAGGCCTTTAAAATGGTGAATTCTAAAATCTCTTGTTGGGCTGCCTTTAAAGTGTTGGAATTCTTATTGTCATTTGGAATCAGTATTTGTTAAGTTCAACAGTGGTTATTTCCATTGATCACAAGAGACTGAATACAGTTTCCAGGGAGAGGAGTGACTGACAACTATTTAAAAATTTGCACGTTTTTATTGGTGAGGTGATGTGATTCCTTGAACACTGCTCTTAGCAAAACATCACTTTTGAACACTAAACATTTGATCAACACTATTTTTCTCTTTCCTTAATCTGCCTTCCACCTGCAAAAAAGGTAAGGTATGTGTAACATAGGTTCTTCCTGCTAGCTTTTATCCTCTATGTTAATCCTGAAATAGGCCTGTGGAAGGCATTAAGTGAGGAAACAAAGACTTCTATGAGGCCAGGAAGGGAATGAACTCACAGAGGCACTAAGTCCTGAGTGTGTATTGTTAAAGCTGACATGCATAAGAAATGCTTGGAGCCATCTGAAAAACAATTGTTTTAATTATGTTCTCTAAAGTGGATCTAATACAGTAATGCCTGTTTAGCTTTTCAGTCTAGGATAGTCAGTTTTTTCCAACTTTCATTTCCAGTGATATTTTTGTTCAAATTAATTGGTGTCTTTCCTCCCTTACGCTTTATTTAATGTAACTGTCTTTTATCCTTGCTTGCAAATATTGAAAAAATATCCTTGCTTGCTGTTTGTGGGAGGCTTCTTAGAAATCTTACAGAATTCTTTAGACTCTTTCCAGATTGCTGTGTTCTGGACTAAAATACTCCTATAGTGGAGCTGCTGGACAAAAAGATAAGTAGTAAGCTGAGAAAATCGTGGCACCTAATTTCCTGACTTGGTTTTTAATTATAAATAGATGCTGAACCAAGGATATGGTTGTGTTTGAAGTATAGTAATGAACCATTTGGGCTTTTTTCTTTATAAAGGGTTATTGAAAGGGCATTCACAGCTCCAGAATTAGATCTCATTCTAGACAGGTAGGGCCTGATCAAAAGTCTAGCGTAAATAATGGGAGTGTCTTCTTGGCTGGATTTCATTCAGGTCGTAGTCTTCACTTCTGTTCTACATAATGGGTGTGTTAGTAATTTGTACAGTCTCTGAAGTTTTTACCTTTATCTTGTACCATACTTTTAGAAACCCGCAAGTCATCTTGTGGATCTTATTAAAACACACTGCTAAAATGCAGTCTTTTTGTGGCTCTTTCCTCAACTTGAATTTGGAACTTGTTTTGTGGCTTCAGTGCTTTCTGTGTAACCTTTGAGAGTTTTTCTATGAAAAATGGTGTAGAATGTCATTAAGGTGGTATCTTGGAACAGTCTCATTTTAAAGGGAACTCAGCAATATTTAAGTTTCATTATAAGGTGAATGAGCTGTGTTGTTAAGTAAAATGGTTCATTAATATCTTCTTTTCATCCTTATTTAGCAACTGAAGGTTCTGAAACACAAGACAAGAAAGTCACTTCAGGACAAAGCAACACTGGAACTAAACCAGGTATGCCATTCCACATGCTCCATGTTATAAGGCTGTTTGGTGTATGGAGAACAGCTGGCTTCGGAACTTCTAAAGTTTGTTGCTTTTGTACCTCTCTTGCTATTTCAGTCAAAATTGGTATTAGTGACTGTTCAAATTTAGTTAGGCTGGAATCTGTGATTTTTGCAAAGAGGTAAAATGGAGAAGATCTTTTATTTTAGTACACCTTAGGAATGAGGGTTGGGAAGTAAGATAAGACAACAGAAGCCAGTGTACTTTTATCTGTGCTTGAATGAGAATTATCTGCTGTAGGCAAAGATTTACAGCTTTTATATAAATGTGCTTCTGTTGAGACATTTCTTCACTTACCACAAAGCATGCCGTATTCTGTAATGCACTTTATGCAGTAG
The DNA here is from genome assembly GCA_013396755.1 of Sclerurus mexicanus. Lineage (NCBI taxonomy): Eukaryota > Metazoa > Chordata > Aves > Passeriformes > Furnariidae > Sclerurus > Sclerurus mexicanus. The sequence continues at coordinate 271,224 of VWZF01001871.1, forward strand.
GCAGATGCTTCTCATTACTTCACCATACCTGATTGGTATTGTGCGGATTTAATTCACTGTTCACTTACATAGTTGAAAGTCTATGTACTAAAATACTTAATGTAGTCCTTGGTGCCATGAGTCTGTTCCACTTGCATGCTTAGATTGAGATCCAGGAGAACACTTAGATATCTAAATTCTGCTTGTATTGCAATTCAGGCACTCAGGCTTAAAATATGTGGTTAATAATGGTTTTGTTTAGATGCCTTAGAAAGCATAGGTGCTTGTGTTGTTGAGGACAAGGCACACCATGAGCATCCCCTTTTCCTTGACAGCTTGGCAGCTCAATGACTGTTTTGTACTGACAGACTTCTCTATCCCCAAACTGGGTACCTTTGGCCTACCTCCCCAGAGAGAAGGAATCCCAGTCCTGTCTGTTCAGATCACAGCTCACATAGTCTGCCTGGCAGTGCTGTGTCCTGCACAAAGCACAGTATTCACAGCTGCTCTCAATCAGAAAGTCAGTGGGAAAAAGAGGAGAAAATAAAGATAACATTACCTGCTTCCACAGCAAAAAACAGAACTCTTGGTGTTGGACAGTGTTCAATACCCACTTTATCCTGCGCTAGTTTAATCCAGTTTCATTTCTCAGGAGAGTGTCTAGCTATAGTTCCTATGTTCCCTTCATCTATGCTGGAGTGTAGATAGGAATGCAAAATTCTCGGGGCCAGAGAGAGGGAAGTCTCAGGCATTTGTCTAGGATTTAACTCTACCCTGATCCTGGGGGGAGCCTGTGTTGAAGGGAGAGCTCCTGAGAGATGATGATTTGTTTTTTGTTTGTTCGAGGTTTGTTATTGTTTTTTTCTTTATACTGCATATGAATATTGTGTCAAATTGTTTTAGTTAAAAGTAAACTGTTTAGTTAAACAGTTTGCAGCAGACGAGTGACAGCTGTCCCTATAAACAATGTCATTATTGCCTGGAAGGTGTCTCTGTAGAATGGAAATATATTGGGAGTCCAAAGCAACTTTGAATGTGTGCATGACAGTGCAAAGGGAGCTAGACAAAGGGTTTGAAATCCAAGCAATGCATCTTTTCAGATAATACTGTGGCTTACATTTCTTTTTCCCCTTGGTTAGTTCATAGGGGTGAACTAACATAAAAACTGACTGTTGTTTTTCACTTGATATCCCTTTTAGTTTCCTTAGTGTAAGAAATTAGCACCCCAGTAGTCAAGGGCAGATGGGAAGCAGCCATTCATGAGAAGAGATTGAGAGGATTATAGATAGAAATGAAGAATAGTAATTGTCTGACTTCTGAAGCCACACTGAGTACAGCTGATAGTATGACTCACAGAAACTGGCCATATGTACTAAGTACATATGAAAATTGTTAATTTAACAACTTAGTTTCTCCAAATGTCAACTGCACTTAAGAGTTTGTTGAATGTTAATTATACAGAAGATTTGAAAACTTGCTTTTTCCTTTTGTTCGTGTAGCTAGGGATCAAAAGCCACTGATGTTTCAGTGCTGAATTTCTGCAGAATACTGCTCGAAGCTTCTAATCTTTTCAAAATTAAACAATTAACTAATTAAAATTTATTCTGAACTTGTACTAAGTGTTGTAAGTTTATGGAAAAATACTGTTTTCATATGTAATTTAGAAGCTTTAATTTCCCCTGTATAGTACTGTGGCTTATTTATTCTCCAAACATCCCTCTCATACAAATGATTAATTCTGTGCCTGTTAGGTCAGTGTAGTAAAATAGGTCGCTGAGCGTGAGTTCCCACATATTGCATTGTACCCACAGTGCAATTTCTACAGCAGTGTGTGGATCTTCTGGAGTGTTGTCTGTAAGCCTTTGTGTCTGCTCCAGCTTCTAGCAGAGCAAATGCACTGATGGTCTGCTACAAAGGTGTTATCCCCATCTTTGTGCTAATATTGCTTTAGCTCTTTGTGATCCCAAATGTATGCAAAATAGCTTGTTACTGAAGACCTATTTACACTCTGCATAGCCTGCAACTTAATGTGGGTTTTTTAGGATTGTTCTAACATCCTGGGGTGTTGGGAGAGGGACTGTTCACTTATGAATGCTATCAGGTGTGTGAAGTAGAAAAAATAATTGGATATCTTTGAACAAAGTGGCAGAGGGCAACTTTAAAAATTTATTTTATTCCTTCCATTGCTTATAATTAGGAATTCTTAAGGGAGACCTTTTCACTTTGCCTGTCCATGCAACCCTCCTGCTTCTTTGAAGAATTGTTTCTTTTCCCCAATAGGGAAATCTCTCTTCTCAAGAAAAGGAGGAGGGAAAAAACAACTAGAAGGATATTCTGAAAGAAGCAGGTTTTTACATTATTCCCCAGTGTCTCATCATTTTCTGTCAACTCAATGTTACATTGACTTTGCTGACAGCCCTTGAAGGGAATCCTTGTTTTCCAGGGGAATTCATATTGAATGTGCATTATTCCACAAGCACTAATTACTCATGCTACAGAAATTCATGTTTTGGGAATCTTGTGTGCCAGTCACAAGAGAGAAGGAATACTATTACCCTTTTGACCTGTGTCTGCTTGCTAAAGAGACTGCATGCGAGTCAGCACACTTCTTAGCATGAGCCAAATGTTAATCTGTACCATACAATGGACAAATCTATGCAATGGCATGGCTAGGCGTAGTTTCATTCATGGCAGCACCGTGTGCTATTCAGCCAACATTAAAGTTTGGATCTGTAACTGGCTTTGTCTTTGCTGGTGACTTGTTCCCTTGTTGCACCTTTCGCTGGGGCTATTCCGTTTGAATGTTCTTCCTGCCAACTGTGCAATGGGTTTTCTCCTTGCAGCTGTTAGTTTGCATCACTGTTAACACCCATAATTGGGTCTCTAGTCTGGTGCTGTTGAGTTGATAGATTTTCACTGATGAGAGTTCAAGAGTAATTAAACTGAAGTGAACTGGTTCATTGGAGAAATCCTGTTGTCCTTACACAGAAGTTTCTGTTAGAGTAGGAAATGCTCATTATTGGTGGTTTGTTTTTCTTTTTTTTCTAATTCAAATAACTATTCCAAATTAGTCTATCACATTCTCACTTCAGAGATTTATTTTTGTGAATATCTTTAACCTCAGTTTTATGACCCATTGAGTTCTTCTGCTCGTAACCTTTTTCATAGGTGTGCAGCCTATACACAAGTAGGCTGGCTCTAGATGTTTTTACAGGTTACTTATGTATTCACATGGAATAGTGAAGAAGCTCTGTTGTCTTGTGCACTTTCATGGTGACAGTATTCTAAGTAGTTCTTTATCTTAAAATACTTTAAAACTGTGCTTCCCTCAATACTAAAATAAATCAGACCATTTATTTATACCTGGAAATATTTTTCAGTTTTCAGTTTATTTGGGTTTTTGTTGTTGTTTACTTGTGTTCTTATTCAAAGCAGACTTTTTCAGCGCTAGCAAAAAAACCATAAAATTAAGAGCTTTCCAGGTTTAACAGCACAGGCTAAGGATGAGTAGGAAATTAGTTTTGGCAGCATGCTGAGATGAATTGGTAACTTGGATTTTGTTCCCTTTGTTTGGAACAGCTCCATTGCTGAGACTGGAAGTAGGATGCTAGCTGTTCAGCACTTTGTTGTCTTCCAGAGACATCACTGATGAAGTGGTGTTTTTCCGAGCTTGAATTTTTAAAGTCAAGCCTGGTCTCTGACATAGATTTTTCATATTATCCTTAGTCTTATTGCTGTGATGCAAGTGTCCAGTTGCAGATATTCTTAAAGATACGTAGCTACCGTTCAATCTACAAAGAGAACTGAGGAAGATATCATCTTATTTTGCTGGTATTATACCAGTCCATGCATGTGATGCACTCACTGCCTTTAATGCATTTGCTGGTTTTTAACAAGTGCACACAAACATCTGTTGAGATCGATACCATGCTGTCTTCTGGGACTCAGCTAGAACTACTTCAGAACTACTCAGCCAGATCAGTGTTTTGATCCAACCTGTTTTGCTTGGGTGCTGAACTTCTTCAGTGTCATGAAATAGGGCTTATTATTTGTTCTGAGACAATATTGGTGGGAAGAAGATGTTTTATTATAATAGAATTTCCTCTGGATGCATTTGGAGAGAGGCTATGGAATAATAAACAGTATTTTGTCAGAATGCTCTCAAGTACTCAAGTTGTTTTAAACTTGGAAACAAAACAAAACTTCTTCCTTGGTCTATTTTTTTGGAGTGTTTTACATCTAAAAGAAAAATATGAATGCATTCTAATTATCAGTTGTTCCGGGTGTTTTCATAAGATGGATTTCTGAAAATGTGATCTATTTTGACATTTAGAGTTGTTTAATGGCCATGTTCCTTAAAGTTTATTTATGGTAGTATTTGATTTTATGCTCTGTGCATAACATTTTCCCCCTGCCTTCATTTGTAGATCACCCAACAGTGCTAAAGGTTGATGACAGGCAACGGCTTGCCAGAGAACGGAGAGAAGAACGAGAAAAACAGCTAGGTAAGGCCTGCTCTGGGTTTGGGTTTTTTTTTATTGTTTGAGGCTTTTTAATGGACTATCATCTGCTTGCAGTGTTTTTGCCACTTTTAGGAGCATTTAGTAAAATAATTGTGCTGAGTATGCAATAGTGTCATTCTAAATACACTCTCATATCTTTAAAATAGATCTTTTAATTCATTCACATCTTGGGATTCATCAGTGCTGTATCTCTCCCCTATTTTATGAATGTGAATGAAAAACTGGTTGATTTCTGAAGTCACACAAGAAAACTTCTTTAATGTAAATGGAATTTTGAAGTTTTAGAATATTTCACCAGTTAAGATTAGACTACTTAATGTGTTGATTGCGTCCTTTATTGCCATAAAATAGAATTGCAGAACGTGTTGCCAATGTATGGTTTGTAATTTTTTATATAAACTTGGAGTATTTTTTCAGGTAAAACCCACGGTAGGTATCGAATAGATGTGCTCAACAGCTTATGTCACCTGTGTATGAACACGTATAGCACAGGTCAAGTGAATAGTGAAGGTTGCTTAACAAGTGACTACTGATGGGCAGTATACTGAGTGTGGTGGTGAGAGAACTAAGAATTTTGTGAAGCCAAATTGGTAGCTTTCTGAACGTTATTTGTATGTTTGGCTGCCACAAAGTTCTGTGGCAATTGAGAGGTTGGGAAGCATAGGTATTTCCTCTTTTTTACAAGTTAACCCTGGTTTCTTTGGTTGCTAAATTCTTATGACTTGAGAAACAGTTGTTCTTCATTTCCAGTTTCTAGCTTCTGGAAGTTTATAGAACTATATTATAACTCCAACCACAGTTATGCTGCTTTGTCCAACCCGAGGAGCCATGATTTATTGTCACCTAGATCTTGCTAGCATTTATATCCTTCCTTTTTTTACAACACCTTACAACATTACAGTAGGCGTGCATGAATCACTAGGGTTGCTCTGGAGCAGAAAAGGAAAGCTTTGGTTTTGGCCTGCTCAAAGGGTAATGTGACAGGATGTTTGCTAATCCCTGAAAAGCTGCTTCTTGAGTTGAAGTTGATGGTATGTGCAGGTTTAGTTTCTTCATGTTCAAGAGCAAATGGATGTTACTGGCCCATTTTAATTAATTTTTAATAGATGATGGTTCCATGTCTTGAATTTATTCTTTTCTCCGGTTTGATCCTTGTGTAATAACAATGCTTTACTCAAGTGCGGAGAGAGATGCTTTCCTTAAATTTTTCTGAACTTTGATTTTTCTAGCTCTTGATAAATGAGTATCTGTTATTGGAAGGACATGACTTCTCTTGAGAAATGTGTCATTTTGTGAGGCATGTTTTAAAAGCAACATCAGGGGCTTTTATAAGTTTACATGAAATCCTTCATTTCCAAGTGAGTTCTGCATGTCCCTATGATATATGAGTGTATTGTGTGTTCTTGCATGAAGAATTATTTCGACCTAAGAAGAAAATTGAAAGTAGCATTGTACTATCATCTGTATATTTGTCTGCTAACAGTATGATTTAGGAACTGTCTCTTGAGATTTGTGTTCCAGTATGGCAAAGCGATAATTTTTACTATGGCGTGCAATTTTATTTTTTTTTTTTGTAGTGCAGAACCTAGATAATCAGTCACTCATGCTGTGTGAACCATAGCAAAGAAATTCCTAAGCTGTCTCTCTTAAACATTAAGTTGTATAATGTTGTTACATAAATGTCATGCTAAAAATTAGAGTTGGATTTTGTAAATGCTGGGACATCAGCCATGCAACAGTAAAGCAACCGAAGGAAGGAATTTTTTCAATAGAATTAAGTTGGATTTAAACTTAATTCCTTTCCTTTTGATACAGAGGATCTGTAAGGTTTATCAAAGACTTCATTTTAAGCAGAAGTTGAGAATTTCAGTCATACCTCAAGTAAAATTATTCTCTGCTCCTCCAAAAAAAAAAGAAAAGAAAAAGAAAAAAAAAGTCAAGACAGTGTTCAGTTCTGTAAGTGTAGAGCTGGTGGTAATTTTGTTTTGTACTTTCAGCACCTTGAACTGCAGGAGGTCATGTTACTCATCTTTTCAGGAAAATTGTTTGACCCTTCTGTTAAGAACATGTGGAGTACCAGTTTAATAAGGATTATGCTTATTTATTGGGCAATATTCTGATGTCACAAGAGAGTTGATTTGAGACCTTTTTTTCTTCCCCCTTTACTTTAATCTCAAGACTATTTTTTTTTTTTTTGGAGTTTCATTGTGCTGTGATGGATTTGACTTTACCTGTGGTATAACGGGTCGGTGTGTGCTCTGCACTCTTGAGGATTTGCTTACACCTGGCAATGGTATTTTAGCAGTCTTACTCTATTTAGCACACTTGGGTGTCTCTTATTTTTAATGAGAGTTTAGAGAGTAGGAAAGATGCTGTAATGTTTATTGTCTGGATAGATATAGAATATTGTGGTGGGACTGTCAGTTTCTTGAGGATCCTGTTATGCCACCTAATTGAAATGAATAAAAAAGCTTCTACAAAAATTCCCCTTTCACCTTAATATATTCATATTTGGTTTTGGACCTTTCTTTAGATAACATAGCAGGTACACAGGGACACACATGCTAATTTGGCAAATCACACCATCAGGAAGGAATGATTTTTTTATTTCCTTCACTGTAGGAAAGGCATTGCTTTGGAAATGCCATCCCAACACTTCTAAAATATGAATTCTTTGAAATTTTTTCACATAGTTTGTTTTCCATGACTAAAGTTGTATCAATTTTTGGTGGGTTTTTGATTCAATTTTTTTATTCTCCTGACCATTTGGTAATGTGTGTATTGCTGATATGAACATTCAGACCTTTAAACAGTGATCTTTACTTGATTCTATAAATAATGATTCCAGTGTTGTCACTTACTCTTTGATAATCATGTTTTCATTTTTGTTGTCTTTCTGCAAGCACTCTTTCCCACAGTGTCTGTGAGAATACAAATATCAGATCTCTCTATGTGAGAGCAGCCCTCTTGGGTTTTGCAGGATGGAAATCCCGAGAGAGGCAGTGGTAGGTGAGGGTGATGGCTGTCCAATGGGACTGTTCTCAGAGGCCAGAGGGAAGGGACCTGTCACATTTCTGGCTCCAACCTCGCACTACAGTTCCCTTGCGTGTCAGGCTGTCCAGCTGTGTTCAGGCACTGGAGGCTGTGAGACACGCACGTGTTGGATCTGAGTTCTTTGTGAAGGCAAATGTGGTAGATGGCCTGGTCAAACTGGAAAGTTTTAATAAAACCTACTGCTCTTTCACCCTTAACTGCCATATTGATTGTATTAGTACTGCTAAATTAAACAGTGCACTAAAACTTAAATTTTCTTGCTTGCTTCATTGTTCTTGTTATGACGGATCCTGGCAGATTTTGGCTCCAGCCAACTTGCTGTCTGCTCACTGATTCCCTGGCAAGGTTTGGGAATTGTCAGGGAAGGCCCACAGGCTTTTCCTCACCTGTTGATTAGGTGCTATTGCCATGTAAAATGGTAGAAGTTTAGCAGTACAGGTGAAAGTTGTTCCATTCCAGTTGGTTTCTGGTTCCATTTGTTAGCATAGATCTGGTTTTCCATAGCTGGAAAGAAAAATCAAAATGTGTTTTTCAACAGAGAAAGTAACTGGGATTTTAAAATGATTTTCATTCTGGTAGCCTTAGGTAGTGGCCTAGCAAAGAGGAGGAGTGGGGTTTTCTTATTACTTAGCAGTATCTCACTTCTCCATGGACACCCCCTTGTCACGGGGGAGAAGCTTGCGTGCCCTTATGAGGTTGCGAGCTGTGCTAGCAGTGGTACATGCCTCTGGTAGGGCCTCCCATACTAGTCAGGTCTCCCGTGCTTTGTCTGAAGGGTCAGACAAAGTGTGTCCATGGGCAGGATGGGCTCGGTAGCCCCCCGGCAACCATCCTAGGAGAAGGACAACTCTAAATCCAAACCCAGGTAGATGGAGCTCGCTTAGCCCTGTAAGGCCATCCATCTAAGAGAAGGATAATCAAACCAAACCTACATCCTGAGGACTTCGCTGTCACCGTCCAAGCTCACTTGGCCCTGGCAGATGAACCTTAGGAGTAAAGGGTGGGGCCAGTTCTGCACACGCTCCGCCTCACCTAAAAAATCCATTGCACAGGCTCTAGGGATTCTAGGGATCTCTAGCAGTATCTCAGTCCTGATTCTTGAGAAAATCATTTTAAGTCTCACATTTTTGCCTGTTTTATCTACACTAATCCTGCTTGAAGACTAACCTTTTTTTTATCATAGTTGTGATCCTGACAAAACACATGGCTCATTTAGTTTCTGGAACTGGGAACAAAAGATGGTAATCCTTCCTTCTGACTTAGCACACTTCCTTAAATGAAGAGTTAATAATCTTAGTTTTTAGACTATGAGTTTCACATTGACTAAATCCACCAAATTCTTAATACTTACAATGCGTAAGCATTAAAATAATATTTTAAAGATCACATTACCATATATATTCCTGTCTCATTTGAAAGTGATCATTGGCAAAATACCACATTGATGAAGATTACAATTTTTTATCGTGAGTAAATTCCTTCTGGGTGTATTTTCTTCCCTGGCAGTTGGGGGGCAGAACTTGATCCAACATTTCCTCAGAAAGAAGTCCCTCAGAAACTGAGAATCAGGGACCCTAGCATATGAATAATTTTGGGGGCCCTTTGGAGAACTTGAGTGTCAAAAGTGTTTATAAGACAAGAAAACAATTTTTAAGGAAGACTAATTTAAAAAGTTCTGTGATAAATGTCCCTCAGAGGACGGTTACTGAGGAAAGGTTGGCTTAGAGAATCTAACTTCACCTTTAATTACAGCTCTGAAGTTCACCTTCTAATTCATTCAGTCAGCCACTTCTGTGTCACATCCCCATTTTTAGGTACGGTTAAAGCATCACTGATCCATTTTACTGCTAATGCAGCAAGGAGGCAATGACAGTCTCAATGTGGAGCTGGCAGTGAGGAAAGGTGAAAGAGCGGTCAGAGGAGAAAGCTATCGCTGAGGCCAGTGCCATAAAGTTAGAAAATATAAAGGTTGGAAAGGTTGACAAAGACTATAGGATCTTTACTCAGATAAGCCGTCCATCTAAGGTGGATCCATAGGGCAGACTGAGAAAGTGTGGTGCTAGTCTGATCAGCCTTTACGTAGGCAGTAAACCAGGAGAAAAAGGACTGAAGTCTGCTGCTGAAGAGACAGCAGAAGGAGCAGGAAAAGAGGATCTGGGGACACATTCCTTGCTTCACATGGATAAACAGAAAATAAAGGCTCTGACACTTAATGCGTGCTCCCCTTTCCCTCACAGCCTAAAACCCTTGCAAAGAATGGTTCTCTCTGTGTGTGTGTGATTGGGAAAAGAAACTGCAAAATGATTTCCACAAAAGAAGCATGCCTGGTTTGCAGCTAGCATCTTCCACATTAGTTAATTCCAGTGTAAAATTGATTGGTTTCAAGTCTTATGTGTCTCTTAATATTGGAGTGTCTCTTTCTTGATTGACCTTATTTTCTTTGGCTGTTATTCACTTCAGAACTGTTAGAAACACAGCCTTAATTATGTTGCTTTGTAATCTAATCCAGCATTACTAGTTTGCAAACAAGCAGAAAGTATTAACAGCATATCTAGGGCTCAATTTCTAAATCCTGTTTTTATGCTCTGATTTTGTGTCCTTGTATCACCTGACCATGTTCAAATGTATCAATTGTACTAAGTAATGAGAGAGAAGAAGGATCAGGCTGTGACATTTCTTTGTATTTTTCACCTTTAATGTAATTGTTCATATGGCATTTAAGCTTACAGCATGCAGGTGCTATCTGAACAAGGACCAACGTTTCTTTGAATGATTCTTGCATGCTCTCAGGGTGTGTTGTTGCAAGGGGACAGGAGTATTTATGAAGCCCTTAAGGCTCAGGCCCAAGAAAAAACCTGTTTGTTGGAACATACCCATACTGGAGTGCAGCATTGGCTCTGGGCAGAGCTCTTGATTGTTTCTGGACAAGCCAATCATAAAAGTGGGTATTTTTCCATTCCACATCCTTCAAATCAGCTGCTCTTTCAAGTTGATCAGGCCTTTTAGAGGAGTTTCCAGTTTCCTGTAAGCTCATCTGCTGATTCTTTCTATCAGCAAGGCATTCAGTGTACATGTCTCTATGAAACACAACTTCCTGTACTTCCAGAAGCACAGCTTTGTAGAGATCTTAATATCCACAATTTTTTTTCCTTGGAGCAGGTATTTTTAACCCTTGAGTATACTTAAGTTTTTGCCCTATAAAAAAATTCGTTAATTTCTGTCTGAGGTAGCAGGAAAAAAGCTTCTGCAAATTCTTAAACAGAGACATGAGAATGAAATAACAAGATGTTATTTTAAACTTCTTATTTTTCCTGAAGATATCCTCATATATCTAAAAGCACTGACTTATGTCACTGTATATACCTACCTTGTAGATGGCAAAAACTGAGCCCTTAAATTCACAGAAGAATGTCACTAGTGCATACAGGAAGCAGAAAACGATGCAGATGTTCTCCTCTGATTCTCTAATAAGATAAAATATAATATAGCAACTGATGCTCGAAAAATAAATTTCAAAGTAGCTAAGATTATTTACTTGCAGAAAAAGTTAAATTCATGAAAATAGGTATTACACTTTTTTCAGCAAACATGTATCATAAATCATATTTTCATGTATTCGTTAAATACTTGGTGCAAGCATAAAATTAGTAGCTTCCTTATGTTAACAGATGGGTATATATTTTCTACTGCCTTTTGCCTGTAGCTTAAAGTTGATAGAAAGAGGTAGCTTTATTTGTTTTGAATCAGTTCTATTATTTTTGTTAAAATTTATTCCAGCCAAACACTTCCATTCTCCTCAGCTAATCCATCACTAATGTGAGTTTCTGTTATTGAGCTGTCTTACCTTATCACAGAAGTGTGATTTTTATCATCCCTTCTATGAGGAGCAGAAAGCTGAAGATTGGTGTTCTCTTCAGAGGTTCAGCATTCTGATTGTCTTCCCAGCAGTACATAGTGTACATGAAAGTTAACTCTTTTACATAAAGGTGTTTTCAGCCTTTCTCTTCTTGAATTTAGTCTTGAAAGTTCAAATATTCTATTTTCATTACTTTTTCTAAATAGCATGATGGCTGAAGCCTATGGAAATCACCACAAACAATGCCCCAAGAAGGCCTAACCATCTGCATTAGTAACAGAAACAACAATCAATCTCCATGTCTTTTACAGGCAAATTAATGTTCCAGTGACATCAGTTAAGAAAGCTGGTGGGGTTTTATTTTTTACTTTATTTATTTTCAGTAGACAACCAAAGAGCTTTTTTTCATGCTGGGTTGCCATTGTAAGCAGATTCAAAGCACAAAAGAGCCGCAGGATCTGTGGAAGTCTTGAGGCTCACAGCAGTGGCTTGATGATTAACCTGAAGGAAGCCAATCTTGATATGATCATTAAAGTCTGTAAGTAAGTGACTATTAAGTGAAAGCAAACATGCTGCAGCTCAATGGACTTGCATGAGATATGCTTCTATGTTTCTTAGATGCTCTTCTCTTTTCCAAAGAGGAGGATTCTTCAAAACTTACACAAAATGGTTTCATTGAATTCCAGTTTCAAACAATTACATTGTTTGGATTACTTAGTATGTTCAGAGTCTTCGTAACAGAGTGTGCACAGGTTTTTTGGTTGTTTTTTGTGGGTNCAGACAAATAATGGACTGGAAATTAAGAGTTGTTTTGCAATCTGTGCATGTGAGAATAAAATAAGCCCATAAAATCATATACCCCTTGAAAGGTGAAGTATTGTAAGCTCTGTGTGTATGTGTATTTGCTCTATCTGTGCAATGCTGTCCTCAGAACTGAAACAAATCCTCTAAACATTTTCACATCAGAAATGAAACAGAACAGTAGACTTAAATAGGACAGTTCTGGAGGTGCTAACGAGGAGAAAAAGCTTCATAGGAAATAATGATAAGGAAAGAACAGATGGAGAGAGTAATACCATATCGTCCAGGAATGGCATTTAACAGTTATTTAACATTACTGCAGTCTAGCACAAATGAACATTTATTTTAATTATTTTAATCAAAGATTCAAGAGAAAGTAATAATTACCATGGAATGTTTGCAGTGCAGAATTTAAAGATTAAGGACAGTCTTTATTCTTTTCCCCCACAAATGCAAGCACTTTAGAAATGTCTTTTGCCAGTTTTTAGGTGGTATTTAGATGCTATTGAAGATAACAGGTATTTTAATTTTTTTTAATAAAGTAGTTGGTTGAAATTAACTGGGTTGCTGCTTTTAGGGGACATTATCCTCATTTGCTGAAGAAAACAAGATAAATGCATGTAGAGTGGAAAGAACAGTGGAGTTCACTGAAGTGGCTGCTTATTCTTGGGCTGACACTGTTCTACAGTCCAACTGTGTAAAAGCTAATCGGAAGAGCAAGCTTTTGCAAAAATCACTACCCTTCTGGTGACAGGCTGACAGTGGTTCTGCCCAAGGCATTGGGCAGCAAAGTTAGACTTTTAAGTATAAGGCAAAGACAGAAAGAGGGCATGGTACATCGGAGGTGACATATCTTATTATACTTCAACTGTTCATGATGTAACTCAAATTGTTGAAAAAGGTGAGCTCAGACTGAGCCCTTTGCTCAGTCTTCTCTGTACCTTGGCAACAGAAAGATGGAATCATAGGTTGCCCAGAGAACCTGTGCACTCTCCATCCTTGGAAGTGTTCAAGGCCGGGTTGGAGGGAGCTCCGAGCAACCTGGTATAGTGAAAGCTGTGTCTCTCCAAGGCAGCACAGAACTAGATGATCTTTAAGGTCACTTCCAACCCAGGCCATTCTATCATTCTGTGATCATGAAAAGTCATGTAGTTCCAAGAGAAGGATAGACCATAGTGAGAGTCACCTCGAGTTATATTCTAGTTATGATTGTTAAATTTCCTGCAAACATCTTGCTGAGCTTTCACCCTTCTTACCATGAGGGTGTGTTACAGCTGTTTGTAGCTGCTCAGCAAACATCTCTGCTGGTTTGTATCCCATAGCAAAGCTAAACGCCCTGTCTGCTTTTCTCAGCAAAGTATTTGATATCTGAAATGGTAGNTGGTTTGCTTTGGTTGTGTTTTTCATTTTTTTTTTATTCATTTATATACCAGTATGGCAACAGGAGTCTAGAGCATTTCCTGTATGAAGGTAGGTCTAACTTAGACTGCAAACATATGGTTTTGCATGAGGGAACAATCTAGTTCCACTCTTGAATGGTTGATTAGGAAACATAAAGCTTTTAACAAGGATAAAATTTTATGTATTTTGTGTGTAATAAGTGAAATAGACTCCCAATTTCCTTTTAAGAGAAGGGTAGTGAGTGAGTCTCTCTGTTTCCCCCTTCCCCCCCCCCNAACTCAAATTGTTGAAAAAGGTGAGCTCAGACTGAGCCCTTTGCTCAGTCTTCTCTGTACCTTGGCAACAGAAAGATGGAATCATAGGTTGCCCAGAGAACCTGTGCACTCTCCATCCTTGGAAGTGTTCAAGGCCGGGTTGGAGGGAGCTCCGAGCAACCTGGTATAGTGAAAGCTGTGTCTCTCCAAGGCAGCACAGAACTAGATGATCTTTAAGGTCACTTCCAACCCAGGCCATTCTATCATTCTGTGATCATGAAAAGTCATGTAGTTCCAAGAGAAGGATAGACCATAGTGAGAGTCACCTCGAGTTATATTCTAGTTATGATTGTTAAATTTCCTGCAAACATCTTGCTGAGCTTTCACCCTTCTTACCATGAGGGTGTGTTACAGCTGTTTGTAGCTGCTCAGCAAACATCTCTGCTGGTTTGTATCCCATAGCAAAGCTAAACGCCCTGTCTGCTTTTCTCAGCAAAGTATTTGATATCTGAAATGGTAGAGAGAGAGTTTCTTAAGAGAGATCACTCTATAACATGAACTGGTCTGCTCAGGATAGAAGGTTTCCATGAGATTGAGTATGCAAGTGTGTAAGGTTTAAAGTGGAATCCAAGTTATTTATTTAGTGGGATCATGCCACAAGAGACACGGAATTCATCTGAGGAGGCAAGAAAGTGCAGAAGAGCAATATGGTGAAGATGAGTTGTAGCATTACAAGAAGTGATTGCAATGTCTACTCTGGACACCTAAATGCATTTGAGTGCTTTGGATTTGGTATGTGGTTGTTTCAAACAACACGAATCTCTCTTCTAATTGAAGGCTGAAGTTGCTGTTCAGAGTATGTGATTTTAAAAATAGGCTCTTTTTTCTTTCTTTTTCTCCCCTGCCCCCGCTTTAATTAAAAAAAGAATCAAAATTGTCTCAGACTTAATTAGAGAACTTCCTTACATTGTTGGTCTTGAAAACTGAAAAGCTTTTTGACACTGTTGTCATGGTTCTGGGTTTCTGCTGTGTGATGGTTTTATAATGTGGTTCACAGTGATACTTGTCTTGTGATTATCATGTGCATTTCCTTCTGCACTCCCACCTATTAGTTCATAAAGATCCAGAGGTATCAAATGCTTGGGATTTTAGAAAAAAAACAAGTAGCACATCTTTTTAGAACACACAAGTTTCTGGAATCCAGAGTTTTCAAGACAGCAATGGGGAGAGACGCAGAGCATCATGTGCAATTGGTTTCCTGTGGACTGTGGTTTGAGGCCATGTTCCAGACAATACCTTCATGAAAATTCAGACCCTGATGGGCAAAAAAATTTGTCTTGTGTAATGCTTCTTGATTTGCCTTGATTAGCTCTTCTGAAACATGTTAAGAGCTGTGCAGTGGTGGAGTTATGTGACAGATTAAAGTTCACCTTTAGACTGACTTCTTTGGTGGATAAGTTCTTTTCTTCTGTTGGTACAGATAACAGTCCAGGTGCTAGACTTGTCATCCCAGCCACTTCTATCACGTGAAATCTGTACTTATCAGTAAAGGTGAAAGTGGTCATAGTTTTATCTTTTTTTTTCTTTTTTTCAGTAAAATATTACAGAGAATTATCATGGCTTGTAAAACAGAAGTTTGTTCACATACATTTGACTGAACTATTTAGGATTTTTAAACTAGCAAAAAGTCCTTTCTTCTGCTCAGAAACTGTGTGCTCAAATAATTTAACTGGTCAGAATTCACAAGAAGTAAATTGAGATTAAATTACGTGAGTGTGTGGCAGGGTACATGGCATTTTAATACATGAGAAGGGGTTAGGATAGTATGTATGTCTGAAGAAAATTAGTTCAAAAGTTTTTCCATTTAGCTTGGTTATTCAAAATGTATTAAAGAGTTCGTTGTGTATAGCATGTTAATACTTTTATTTCTGATTTTTCTCACAGCTGCAAGAGAATCTGTCTGGTTAGAAAGAGAAGAGAGAGCCCGGCAACATTATGAAAAACATCTAGAGGAACGCAGAAAGAAGCTAGAAGAGCAGAGACTAAAGGAAGAGAGAAGGCGGGCTGCTGTAGAAGAAAAGCGAAGGCAGAGAATAGAAGAAGATAAGGTGAGAAAACAAATATCATGAACACACTCTCCCACTTGCTTTTACCATAAGTACAGTACTATCAAACTTTTGCTCTGAGAGTTAATGTAGAGGGCAACATGAGCCATGAGCCAGGGTCAGTATTACAGACTGTGAAAGGATTTGAAGCCTTACTTGCACAAGTACTACTTCTTTAAGCGCCTCTTATGAGTCAAATTTAGTGAAGTTGAGCATGCCTGGGTTAGTGTATGGAACTGCACAAACTCATGCAGAGAAACACAAATTGGAACAAGTTTGTATGGTTACATGTTAACTCTTAGCCATTCAGTACAACAGTAGCTAAATATTAGTTGCCTTAACAAAGTCTTTTAAAAAGTGATGTATAATGAAATACACTCTTGGCTGATTTGTCTCAATTAAGCTGGGAACTATGTGCAATGTGATCCTGTGAAAGTCAGCTCATCCTTATGGATTTTTTTTGTTTCCTCTCTCTCCCACTGTTCTGGTATTTAATAGCTGGGGAATAGCACTAGGGTGTGTTTGTGTAGTGGCTGCCATAACAAGGACACTGTTTTTTTCTCTATAGTTCTGCAGCTCTCAAACAGATACTACCTTTTTAAAATTTCAGTTAATTTTCAGATTCTAACCTATTTATGGCTTAATTGCTGCTTTATCCTGTTCTAGTACCTTTCTTAGTAGGCAGCACATAAGCTTAAACACAACTCAAAGATGCCTGCTTGGCTTTGTCTGTGGGGATGGAGGCTAGCAGGGTTTGATGAGAGGATGAAGTTAAAAACCCAGTAGTATCCAAACGTATTATCCTGTTGTGCTTAAGGAACGACATGAAGCTGTTGTACGTCGCACAATTGAAAGAAGCCAGAAGCCAAAACAAAAGCAAAACAGGTGGTCCTGGGGAGGAGCATTACATAACCGCATTAATAACACAGGTAAAGAGGGAGGCTTGGTTTGCTTGCCAGTTTCCCTGCCGTGCCAGTTAAGTGGAATTTATTTTGCTTCTGTTAACAGGAAGGATGGGTCAGTGTATGTTGGTTTAAATTCTTTGCTCTTTATCTTATTATTGCTAGCAATGGCATGCTTCTGACACTCTTGTGTAGCAGAAAGACAACAAGGAGAAACCTGAACAAAAGTTAAAGTTGTTTCAGGAATTGACTAATTATGTAACTATCTTGCTACAGCTTCTTGCTTCTGCTGCTTTGCTGTTGTTTGTGTGTGTATATGTGGGTGTGCTTGTGCTGTGTCAATCCTGTGATATAAGCTACTGTGGCAAATGCTAGCTATATGCCTCAAAAAGTAGGTCTGGTGTAAATGACCAAATAGTGAGATTCAAATAGACACTAGGAAGAAAAGTTTTTCTTTGTAATAAGCTATCTGTGCCTTGTCCAGATATTCTGGGAGATAGAAGTCTGCAAATTAAGTTTATGTGAAATTTAGCTATATGCTTTTTTCCCAGTTATCTTCTCTAACTTAATCTGCCGGTCATTAATGTGTATATGCCCTGTTAAATACAAATCAAACACCCAAAAAGAGAACTTTCTCATTATTTCTTTCACCACAAAGTGGTACTTAAAGTTCTTTTCTTCCTATTCTAATTTCAATGTGTCCAGCCATTCATCAGGGAGGAAAAAAAAGGTTGAGAAACAAATGCTAGTGCTCTGAAATCTTTGTCATATATAAGTTCAATAAACAGTTATTTTTCATAAAAGGTTACTTTTTTGCCTAACTCTGTATAACTTATTTGATTTTTATTTTATTTTATGTGAAAAATCATTGTCTTGCATTCTGTCCCTAGGTTATTTTTTTGAATCATCATTCACCTTTCTCGATTTAGCAGGCCTGGAGCACCACTTCCGATCTCAGGGTGGTGCTAGAAAACCTGGTACATAATGCTGTGTTTTTTATTCCTTTACCCTTAGCTAGTTCTTGGGAAATGAGATCATCAGTAACTAAACCACCCTCATGTAGACGCAATGCATGCTTAACATCATGCTGATAGATTAGAATTGTTTGTTAGTACCAGATTTTTTCATTATTATTTATTTTTTCTAGAGAGTTACTACTGGCTGACTCTAAAGATTTGGCACAATTCACTGAAATGAAGCATAATATTCTGTCTACTGGAATTCAAGGAGACCCAATTTGAATATTTTGTTATTCTCTGAAACCCTTTTGGCATAATACATGCACACAGGATTTACAATTGTTTTGCACGTGAACACACACGTAACCAGGTGCATTGGCTATTATGTTGCTCATGGGTATTTTAATTTTCTTTTGCTATTTTTTGCCTTTTAGAACAAAGCAGCAATTTTCTAGGCAATGGATTGCATTTGGCCTATTCTACATTTATAGGGTTCGTATTGCCAACACTTACATGCAAATCCCCATGCTGAATGCCATTCATTTAAATAAGGTTCATTGACATGAGAGAGGTTGGCATGCCAAATAGCAGAGGTGATTTTTAATGTTGTCATTTGTCTTCTTCAAAAAGCCGGTTTATGCAGAACATCCTTTATGCCAAATGCAGTAATGTTATGGCTGTACTGATATACTATATAGTTTCTCAGTGATAGGTTAGATAGGACATCAAAATCCCCATCCCATTCACAGAAATATTGTTCTGTTCTCAGGAAGCCTGAGCATCCTGTCTCCTGTAATGGCTCACAGAGCATTCTCCAATATACCCCATAGGTCAATGTGGGATAAGCTTGCCAGCGTAAAGAGGTTTTAACAGAGTTATAACATTTAGATTTCTTTTAAAACCCCTTTCTGAGTTTTATTCCCCTTCCAGTATCCAGTCTGCCAGTTCTATGCCCTCACGGGGTCATTCTAACATTAGACAAAGTGAGCAAATAATCCCCTGGGGTAAGAGAGAATCTTTCTTTGGCCCAGCCAGTTATGGGGAATTTTGCAGATAGATCTGGGGAGAGGTTAAAGTATTTTTCATATACTGTATTTCTATGAAAATTTTTTTATACACAGTGAGTATACATTAATCCACTAGGTCAGAACAGGTAATCACAATGTTGATGTACTTGTCATAAACAAACAATGGGAAATAATATATCAGCAACATCCTCCTTAATTTTGTCAGTGTCCTGAATTTGTATCTGCTTCCAAAAGAGTATGAGGATGTATTTTTGCACACACAGAATATGAATCAGCAGAGCAGTTAAACATGTGCTCAAGCCTCATTGCATTTTAGCATGGTTGAATGCTTTGCTGAGTAGTACTGAGGGTCAGTACATGCTAAAATGTAAGCAAAAGCAGAATTGATTCTCACAGCATGTTCTGAATGTCAGATTTCCAAATGGAAATTTGCAATGGAGAATGCCTAGTTGAGGTACATAACTCTTTTTTTTCTTTCTTTTTTTTTTTTTTCTTTTCTCTGAGAGAGTGAGAACAGAAAGGACATTCCTGGCCTGTTCAGCTCATTCCTCCACTTCTGCTGTTGCTAGCAACCTTCTTGTGACACACATATGCACTATGTGCAATCTCTACTCCTGAAATAACCATCACCCTCTCAATAGGGCGCAGGTGCTGACTGCAGCAGTTGTGCAGGCAAATGATGTGATACTGCTCTACAATGCAGAGAAACTAAAAGCAACCTTTAGTGTTACACATGCCAAGTCTGTGCGTTACAAGTACCTTCCACAGAGACTGACTTTCTATAATCTGCTAAACTGTGTGCAGTTCTGGATCGATTCACTACAACTTCATTCTCAGCATGTTGAAAATAACTCTGTGGTGGGCAGTTTAGCACTTATACATAACTTTGGGATTTTTAGCTAATTCTTTTCATTCCTTTTTACTTGCCCTCACTTCCTTTGTGTACTACTCTTCCCTTTATCTTCCAGCATTGCATTGTCACAATATTGACCGTCTACCTACTAACAGCGCCCTTTCAAATGTCACCTTTCATTCAGGTGCGAAGGTGTTTTTTAATTAATAACTTTGAGTTTCCAAGCATCTTAGTCCTTTCCTGAAGCTTCCTATTGTAAGTCATGAGCAAAGTTTTCGGAGAATATTGAAAATCTTTAGATTGCCATCCGTTGAATGATAATGAACAGAATATTTTACACATTTGTTTTGTGCCCAGTCTTTGAGTCACCTGTACAACGTCTTCTGAGAAATCCATTCTATTTCAAAAGTTCTTGTGGTAGAGCAGGAGTGACCTAGTCATGTTTTCCTCCTCTCACTAGTGAGCTAGGAACTTGCACTACTGCATGTGGGCTGTCAATTAGCATTATCTCCATTTGTTTTAGATCGAGACAGGCGGTCTGTTTCAACAATGAACCTTTCGAAACATGTTGATCCAGTCATTAACAAGCGGCTCTCCTCCTCATCTGCAACATTACTAAATTCTCCAGACAGAGGTACAGTTTCAAAGAAAAAAAAACTAAAAGAGCAGCAAGAAAGAATGTTCTATACTGATGTATTACTTTGCACATAAAACAAGCTTCTGAAGTCGTTTTCTTTACTTCATCTAAGTGGTAGTGGAAAGACTTCAAATGTGACAAGTAAATGGTTGAACATTTTTTCCTGTGAGAATAAATAATTCTTGTTTTTTAAAATGAGAGAACTTCCCTAAACAATCCTACTTTAGCAAACAATAAAAGCAGTGCTTCTGTCAGGTCTTTTAGTAAATGAGGTACAACTATTGAAAGAATACTTCACTCCACAGTGCATGCAAACATGTGTGACCTTTTATTTGCATTAGACCATTTTGTCATAGTTTTGTTTTGCTTTCTTTTTTGGTAGTAGTTCTTGAACATCTAAGAACATATTGCATGAAGCTTTCAAGCAGTTCCTTTATTAAAAGTTTTGGTTATTTTATTACCATTTTTGGTTATTTTTATTGAAGAGGTGTGGATGTTTTTCATATTGTCTGTTTATTGACTTTTTGTGTCCAGTTACTTTTCAAAGACAGCTTCATTTCAGTGTACATTTTTGGTCTTGACAAGTGTGCAGAAGTGATAAACCATCAAGCTTTTAAAAACTAACATAGCTGAATTGCTGCCTCTGTTCTGAAGATTTATGAGATTGAAGCATTGAGCTTAAAAGTTTTATAAAAGAATCTTGTGTAACTTGTGCAAAGAGCTTTAGAGTAAAGCACTTGGTAGGGATTTTTTTGTTCCCCTATTGAGAATGAGTTCTGTTCCATTTCAATGCAGAAAAATGCATGTTTTAAAAAACAATTTTTACAAAGGAATTTTGGTTGTGTTGTAAAACTGTTTTGTTGATGTCATTGTTTGTGTGTGTTAGCTAAGGGCTGAGTGGATGCTTGAACATGTGTATCTGATTGATTTGATGAGACACATTCATCCTACTGGGCTTGAAGAGTGTGGTAACTTGTGAAAAATACAGCACTGCATCAGGAAATAATGTATTCCAAAACACCAACAATTTCTTCCTCTAAATATTGACATCCAGTCAGAATAAAATTTTTTACCTTTTCAAGTGTGTGTATTTTTTCCAAATGGTTGCTGATCTTTGCCAGGGGATGTTTTTTTGAGGAAGGATCTTGATGATGTGAGCAGGCAAACAGCAGCAGGTGTTAAGTACGAAGAATAGTCTCTTATGGACTGTAACTCATTCCATTATAGTTTCTGCTGCCCATTTCAAATTCAGAAGTTGTTAAACTGAATATTAGGCAGTCCAGTGGTGGTAAAAGATAAGGAATATGGAAGTGGTGACTGTATGTCAAAATGTTGAGAAATTCTTTGCTTGGCATTTTCATTAAAACAGCACAGAACTCTTCAGGAATCTCTTGTGACTATCACAGACTCCAAGATAGAAAGTAAATCCAAATGCTATAAACGCTTTTCCTTGTGCAGAGTCATATCCCTAAATCTAGTTGAGCCATGTATCTGGAGAAGTGCCATTGGTCTCTGCAGTGACTTCAGCCTGTTAAGGCAGGTTCTTAAAGGAAGGCTGTGACTGCCTGCTCCCCATTTCACCTTCCAGAGGGCACCCAATCACACTTTGCCTGTAACACATGCTCCTATGTGCAAAACATCGAGCTGGAGATGAGGATGATAGGCTTACCTGCTAAGTGGATTATAGCTGCCAACCAGAACTTGTCATTTGTTAAGCAGCACCTTTTTATCATTTGAAGGACAGTATTATTTTTTTGGCACAGTGAAAGACAAAAGTTTTCATTAACTAATTGCCTAAAAGACTGGTTAATTCCTTTCCAATTTTAGGATTCTTATATAGCTCTTTATCCCAGTTGCACAATTGGGCAGCTAGACCAGGCTTTTCCTTATGCTTTTATGTTAGTGTAGTCAGTAGTTGAAACTGTAGCAAAACATGAAGGCACACACATTCAAGTGGAGAAAACCGCTGTTGACCAATACATTTTGGTAATTGTGTTCTTTAAGGAGAGCTTAGCAAGGGGATAATACTTTAGATGAGGTATGAGTTACACACTTTAAGTTTTGCAAAACTTGTACCATAGTTGTTTTCCCCTCACAGGGATTTTTCTTTCAAAGCAGATGATGGTCTCAATCACTTACCACCTTTTTCTGCAACCTTTATAAAAGACATTCAAGGATTCAAGTATTATGTTGTTTTGAAAGAACAGTTTTCTCCCATCTACTCCTCACTGTATTTGTGGCTCTGTATAAGCAAACACTACATTTGTCAATGAGAGTCTCCTTTGTGGTGCTCATCAGCAGGCCTGTTAAATCCCTGCCTCCCATCTGTTCCTACAACTAATCAGATGCTGTTATTTGCTTCCTTGCAATTTATTCTGCTGCTGCTAAGACAACTTTCCAATATTCAGGTTGTATATCCTGAAGATAAATATAGATGATTGTAATCAATTCACTTTTGCCAGCGCCCTGTGACTTTATGTGTTTTCTACTTACAAATTAGGTTATAAAGATCTTTAATCTCTTAAGAGTAATGTACTTGCAGCTGTGGGTAGGGGTACTTGCTAGTACCAGCAACCGTATTATGAATGTGCTCCCTGTGTGGAAACAAGGAGCCATGAAGGCTGAGAGAGTTGGGGTTTTTCAGCCAGAGAAGAGACGGCTCCAGGAAGACTTTATAGCAGCTTTCCAGTACCCAAAAGGGTCCTCCAAGAGAGCTGGGGAGGGACTTTTACAAGGGTATGTAGTGACAGGACCAAGGGGTAATGGCTTCCAAATGTATGAGAATAGGTTTAGATTAGATATTTGGAAGAAAATCTTCACTTTAAGGATGGTGAAACAGGTTGGTGGAGACAGGTGAAACAAGTTGCCCAGAGAAATTGTGGATGCCCTGTGCCTGGAAGTGTTCAAGACCAGACCAGGTGGGGCTTTGAGCAACCTGCTCTAGTGGAAGATGTCCCTGCCCATGGCAGGGAGGTTGGAACGAGATGATCCTTAAGGTCCCCTCCAACCCAAAACATTCTGTAATTCAGTGCAAGTGTGATAGCTTAACACATCAAAAGAACAAAAAATACTGCTTCCCCTTGTCTGTCAGATGATTTGAAAGACTAAATCTGCCACAAAGCCAAGGTGTATCTAAATGAACTCTAAGCTAAACCCATTATAGAGATTCAGAGAGACTTCACTCCAGGGTCCTGGCTAAAACTGTTTTGACACCTCTGAACCAAACGTATTGCTTATATAGAGAGAAAGGTTTTTGTTGATCTCTCTTAGCTACTTGTTGTGCTTATCAGCTAGTTTGCTCCCAAACGCTGCCTCAGTGCTTTAGTTGGTTGTCGTGGACACATGATTGCTTCTAGTAGGTGATGTGCATATGAACTCCTCTATGTTAGGGGCAAAGAGAATTAAACCATACTCAGTTTTAGGGCAGGGCACATGAGATGGGTGAGACATGGCAAGTGAATGTTCTCAATAATCAGTCTCTCAGCTGTGTCCCCATGAGACTACTGAACCTCTGAGCCTCCTGTGTAAGGTGAGGGCTACGGCTGGCACACAGGGCCTTGTTTGCATTATGACACTGTGACTTGTCAGCTGTTTGCAGCTGTGTAGATGAACTCCAAGAAATAGATGGTATACATAGCACTGATTTACTAGCCTAAAGTTTCAGGGATTGGTTTCTGAAGTTGTATGGTCTTTGTGTTAAACTACAGTAGAGGAGTTTCTCCAGACTCATCTGTACTCATAGGTGTGAGCCTCACTCAGTAAAGGCCACAAAAAAAAAAAAAAGTCTGTTGTCTTGCAGCAGTAGCTTTAAACAGTGATCATACTGAGCATGGTGCCTGGAGATGAAAGGAAGCAAAGACATTGCCATTATTGTAGCCAATTTAATGGCAGTTCTGTGATTTTTTTCTTTATTGTTAAATTGCAAGCTCAGTGATAATGTGTGTGCTGTAATGGAGGTCTCTGTAGGGTATTTTGTGTGTCTGTATGATCTGTACCATTGCAGAATAGAATCATTAATCACAAAAAGCTCTGGCAGTAGTACATTGTGTCAAAGGACAGTTGGGCAGAGAGCCTGCTGTGTTTGAGAGTCCTGTATTTCTATAGTAATGTCCCTTATTGAGTTAGTAGAATTTAGGGGAGCCATTTGAGAAGTGCAAAACAGCACTGGGGGCAGATTAAGCAATTATATTTTCATAGGATGAGATTGAGATCAGCCCCTCTTTTCATGGGGCTCAGCATGGAGTAGATTAAAGACACATTCAGAGTTTATGGTTGTTAAAAGTGATGGATCTCTACCTTTAAAAATGCAAATTAATGTCAAGTTTATTACAGCCAGTCACTTCAATGAATGTTTTAGAGACTGAGCCTCATAAATTCAAGCTGCAGTTTTGTTGCTGTAAACTACGCCCAGTGAGTGCTGAGATGTAAGAAGACCTGATTTTGCTTGCAACATTATTGCTGTAGTGTAAGCTTACTATAATAAACTGCTTTGGGAACTAATTGAATATTTTGGTTTGTGATGCTCATTATAATACAATTTGTTGCATTGAAGTATCAAGGAAATATTTAATTCAATGCAGAAAATAATTTATAGGGCTCTTTTTGTTACTGCTTCACCACGATGAATGTTTATGTGGTATTTTTAAAAAAAAATAAGTAAAGAAACTTTACAAGACAAAAGGAATATATTGATAAGCTAAATTTGCATTAGGCAATACTGGGAAAAGCAAAGCAAGGGAGTGACTGCAGCCAGATCAACATGTAGTGTGTTTTTAAAGCAGACGATGCAAAAAGTTGACTCTTAGCCATTCTACATGGAAAATGATCGTTAGCAGGATATTTTGACAGAGAGTTAATGATCAAATGTATTTACTGTATTCTGTGGCTTCATGTATTACTGAGACAACTGTAGCTGCTGAGCTTGGTATCTGCAGTTCAGGAGCACTGTCCTTTTGCTTTGATAAAACCTCTTTGACGCAGTTCTGTGTAGAGTAGTAAGCAACCTCTGTTTTTGTAGCTAGGATGGCAGACTTTGGCAGATATTTTAGTGTTAACTAGACTATATATCTTCCGTGTAGAAAGAGTTTAGGACACAAACCTCTCTGTTGAAGTCTATATTTAGGAATGGCAAGTATTCTCCTAGTAGGGAAGTTATCCTATGATTCCTAATATTGAATGTGGTGGATGTGCACCACATTATCAGTATTAAATTGATAACAATTGGCCATAATGCCACAGGAAGTAATACAGCTTAAATGTTCAGATATACATGTTTCTATAGGAATTCTTCTGCTGAAATGGTGTAATAATAAAATGCAAAATGCTAAACTATTGTATGCTTTTGATCTCTGAAGGGCAGTTTCAAGATTTTCATGGTCTGCAATAGTGAGGAAATAGTACTAACAGTCCTGCAGCATGTAATCATTTGTGAAGTGTTTGATCTAACATCTTGCTTGTATGGTGCACGTTCAGCTCGCCGTCTTCAGCTCAGTCCATGGGAGAGCAGCATCGTTAGCAGGCTCCTGACGCCCACTCACTCATTCCTGGCCCGAAGTAAAAGCACAGCTGCATTGTCTGGAGATGCAGGTAATCCTATAAGTACAGAGGCTTCATGTCTCAGACACTTATTTTTCCAAGTTCCTTGCCGGATGTTGTAAAGTCATTGATCTAATTAGGAGTGTATGGTGGCATCCCAGAATGAGGTTGAGTGTCCACGATTAGTTTGCATGACAGCATGAAAGCTTGTTTGTACAGCTGTTTGCTACGCCTCTTTCTCCTACCACCTTTTTGTTAATTTCTTTTGCTTCTTCATCAGTGCAATAAATGAATACAAAACATGCAGGGCAACAACATCACGCTGTCCATGGCTGTTTAAGCAAATGCACGCCTTGTAAAGAGCTGATTCAGCACATCCACTGCTAAGGCTGAGCTTCTTGCTGCAAAGGAGTTTCACCCCCTACCAGGGCACTTCCCACATGGAACAAGTTAGACTTGTACAAAGATAGGCCCTGGTTCCTGTGCATTTACTGCATGTGAAGTTAAACATGTAGGTTTAGTCAGGATGTAATAATTGTAAAGTTCACTGCCAGCCTCAGAACAGCTCCCTGATGTACTTACTGAGAGGAAAATTAATGAGCAGAAATGTGATGGTATTGCTAGGTGGTAACTGAAAGCCCAGGCAAAACTGTATTCCAAAGACAACCAGGGCATACTTGCTTATCATGTATTTTAGACAGGTGACAGCTGCCTTTTCTTTTATCACAGGATGTTGGGGACTTTACCATTACAGTCATATATTGCTGCACGTGCTGAATCTGTAAGTCTAGGCAGGTCTTTCTTGTCTGATATGGACAGGATTTTTATTCTAATTAAAGAACATAGAAGGTAAGAAGGAATAGAGATCTGCCAAGATTACTTTTAAAGAAGCTTTCACTTAAGAACTCTTATAACTAATTAGGCTGCAGTACATTTCCACAGAGGTAGTGCTGTAGGAGCAAAAATGTGGATGATATTCTGTAAATAGGGGAATTAACAAGTTCAAAATTCCTTTTCACTCTTCACAAACAATAGCTTGTAAAATTAATATATAATGTCATCTACCAAGGAGGATATTGGAAATTCAGCTCTTTAATAGGGAATACTTGAGAAGGTAGTGTTTTAATTTTGTAATTTTTTAATTTTGTTTTAATTTACTGGAGCAAGCCTGAAGCTTTTCGTGGCTGATGTTGTTTATACTGCACAATTAACTCTAAACTGAGTAGAATATTGAGAAAGACTACAAATATCAGAAAAGACTGGTTTGTCAGTCACCAGTCTAAGGCAATTCCCTGAAATGCCTTTCCTATGCTAACTAGATCTGTACCACCCAGAAGAATAATCCATCTGCTCATTGTTTTCCAGGTACTGTTTTCTAGGAGCAATAACTGCAGCCCCTTCATGGAGGATGCTTCCTGGAGATTAATGATCAGGTGATGGCAGTGGCTCACAGCTGTGCTCTGAGCACTCCACTTATCCCAGCCTGCCATTATTCCCTAGGAAATTACCCTGCCCTTTGGCTGTAAAGATAAATTACAATGCAAAAAAATCCAAACCAAATTAAATATGGATTCATGTCCTTAAATTTTAAGTGAGCTATGAGGGACATCTAGCAAAAGAGTATGTCTGGATCTTTTTTTAAATGAATCCTCCCAAACCAAAATGTTTTTTAAATAGCTTTCAGAAAGCTCCTCTGAATAGATGTAATCCTGTTAGTACATGAATCACTGGGAATGCTTCTTAAAACATTGTTTGACTATATCACAAATGAAAATGAACTGCTTGTCTTTTAATACTTGCGATGTCATCCTTGGCGGTAACTTCAGATAATTGGCATGCAAAAAGGGAGTTGAATCACAGAGCGGGAACCCCATAAATTAGAAGCTGAGTAAAACATGCATTATGCCACTGCCTTCTATTTAGTTTAGATAACCTCAACCAAAATAAAACCACAAGCAAAAATCACTGTTTTCTTGTTTCTTGTTTTTAAGTCAGTCACAATACCTCATTATACATAAATCCCTATAAACTATAAGGCCAGCATGAGTGCCATTGCTGTAACAGTTACATGAGACCCTCTTTATTCCTAATGTTAATCTCTCAGTGCAGGAGAATTTTTAGCATTAATACTGTTAATTCTATGAGCTCTTCCTGTAACAGCAGCTGTACTGTTGTAAGACTGGAAGAATTAACTGTATGTGGAATGGCATTCTTTCAAGTGTGCTCAGAGAGGGATCTACAGGCAAGAAATATTGGTTTGTTTTTGCAAAGGACACTGAGGATGTATCTTTCCTTTACTTTGGGGGGGGGGGGG
>VWZF01001871.1:299437-357972 GCA_013396755.1 Sclerurus mexicanus
GTGGGGGCGAGGGGCGGAAGAACAACAGAAAACAATAGGGAAGGTACAAGAGGCCCTATTTTTTCTTCAATTAACATGCTGGATAATGATTATGCTAAAACTCTATTAAATGACCAGGAGAGACAAACAGAAGCAGATAAATAAAACTCTGCAGTAATAACATAGTTTTCCCCAACTCTTTCCTGCAATTAAATCAAGAGAAAATCCAAGAACACTTTGCTGCAAGAAGTTCTCTGTGGTATGTTTTACAGTGTTACAATTCTCTTTGAAGATACACTCAGAACACTGTATATCTGATACCTGCTATTGTCAGGAGATCTTTTGGTAATAGTCTTTTTCCTTGTGCAAACCAATAAAAACTGCCATCCTGGTTGCTCAAATACTAATTTCCAAGTTGATTTGTTTTTGTCAGCCTGCTTTTTTTAATCTGTGAAATAGTTTGCTGTTGAGAATGTATTAGAGTCAATTGTTACTCTAGCATTATCAAGAAATATGATGGGCTAAAATAGTCCTAAAAAGAAGATTTTTAGAAACACATCACTTGCTAAAAGCTGCAGACAGCAACTTCATTGATTTCCAAGATGAAACTGTTTTGTATTGTTAATGTGTTTTGATCTTTGTGTGGATGTATCCTTTAATTTTTCTTCACTTCTAATGCAATTAATAGGCATTTTGATTTTAGCTTGATTGTTTTCTACTCTGAATGTAATTGAAACTCGTTTCAATGCATTTACTAAGCTACTCAGTCAACCAGCCATTGTTTCCACTACTTTTTCAGAACCACCAGTTGTATAAAAATTTAATAGGAAAACATTGTTTCCATCTACTATCCAGCATTGTGGCATACTTAACTTTTTTAAGGAAATTATTAGTTTACAAATGGAAAAATGCATGAGCACTTACTGAAATGGTATCATTACTGCATGTGTGGCCAAGCTAATGTATCAAATGATGGTTCTGATTTGAGAATTAGTCATTTCTCTCTGTATTAATATCTTCTCTCTTTTCTGTCTTTCTCGGTTGTTTCTGTTCCTGCTGGCTTTCCTCTGTCAATTCTCCAATGCTACTCTGTAATTAAAACTAATAAATAACAAAACCAACCCAACACCGTAGTCATCCCCGTTTGTCCCCGTTCAGCATCTTGCAGCCCCATCAGTCCTCTGTCCTACAAGAGCATGAACTGTAGGAATTCCGGAGAACGAGCAAAACTTTACGCTTCTACTGATGCCGTTGGACGTAGGAGAACAACAACACACCTTGCAGGGGTAAGTCTGCCAACATGAGCTTAGTGTCTCATGCCATGGCCACCTGATTGCATTGCTTGTTAGGACTGGAATAGCTGCAGGGATACTTACTCCCCTCACCATTGTCCCCATGCCCTCCAGTCTGTGTCATAGTTGGCTGGATTTTAACTGAAATGTACTATGTTATGTGGTGACAGAGCCCAATTATGCACCAGAGAATCCCTGTGGAAAAACACCGATGCTTTCTAAACACCCATGATTTGCAGAGTAGATGCCTTAGCCTCTCATGAGGCACAGAGGCAGTCACAGTGAGTGTGCTCTGTTCTCATGTGGATTCTTGGCTGCATTTTAAGGCCCAAGCCGGTGCTGCAGCTTTTCCCTCAGTGGAGAGAGAACCTGTTTTACCCAGCAACCTATTTTCACCAAGCCTGCAGAATTTCCTATCTCCTAAGGTCTCTAAAAAAATCATCTGAGCCTCCAGAATAAGGAGTGGGGAATGCACGCACTCACATGTCTCTATACACAAGCACACAGAGCACTATCACTTCATCTGTACTTTCTTAGGAGACCAGGCTAGTAAACTTTTCCTCATTGCGAAAGAAGAGGTTGGTTCAGGAGGTTGGTTTGTAAATGAGGCTTTCCGTGGGTCACTTGTTCATTCTGAATTATTTAGTAGTGGTACTGTGACTAATCTGAGCTTTTTGGGAAAATTGTAACAGGGTGATAGAAATGGAACAAATTCATATTGACTGCTCCAGACAAAGGAGATGCAGTCAGATCCAGTTCAGATGTCATTCACTGAACCTGAGCAATTATATTTTGACTTGTACTCTACAACCCGAGTTTATTGAGAGTGTGATAAGAGTTGGAGTCATCTCTGCAAATGATTGTGTAAGAGCTGCCTGCATTTTAGTTTGGTCTGATGGGCAAAAGGTCAAGAGACAGTGCTGCTATTGACAGCCTTGTTGGAAGCAGTGTTAATCAAAGTGGCGTTAATCACAGCCAGTACTTAATCTTTCAGGCAGATGATAGTATATTGAAATTTAAGTTCAGGTATTGCATTGGGATGTATCTGTAGAGAAATTTCACAGCATGTGCTTAGTGCAATTGCAGTCTCCAGGGCTATTGGTTTAATACCTCTTCCTTTTGAGTCTTTCTCATTGCAAATGGTTTGGGGTTTGGCTTTTTTTTTCTATATGATAAAAAGATTGTTACTTTTTGGTGGAGGAGATGATGTAAAAATGTTAATATAAAATGAGTGAGTTAAGAGCTGTTTTCAGTAGTCTGTATGGTATGGAGACTCTTTTATTATTCTGTGAATTTTGGTAGGACTTCAGCTTTTTTACTTGATTTATATTAAAAAAAATTTTCTCATGCTCTGCTTTCAGTACTAATAAAGTAGATCCAATTGAGAGTCACTGCTAGCAAGCCAAAATTCTTGTTCATTGTAATGCATTTATTCTGGTTGCGTATGCTTTGGTAACTCAGCACATCATGTGCTCATGAAGTTGTTTTCAGCCTTTTTTTCCCAGTTATTAACCTGGTTTTCAGTTCAGGGGATGAGCATTGCAGAGCTCTCAGGTAGCGAGGCTTTAAAGCATTGTGATATTCCTTCTGCAGGGGTTATCTCTAAGCTCCAGCTAAGGTGGTGAGTAGCAGCCTCTGCATGATGTTGGCTGAGTGGCAGCTCAGCGTCCTCTCCAGTATTCCCATTCTTCAATGTCTTTGAGCTCATTATTCCAAAACCATAAAGTTTTTCATTTATACTTAAATAGGGGAAATACATAGATACTTAGGTTCTGATATATTCCTTTAAAGCAGTAGTTCTGTTAATACAGATGAGAGCTATAACAGAAATGTTTCTCAACTTAGGATTTTATTTTTTAAAAATAAAGAAGGAAAAAAGAAATCACTACCATGTATAAGAACTAATGGCAAAAATATGTGCTGTGAAATCATCCAAGAAAAAAAGAATAAGGTAACTGTTGTACCACATTTCAGATCTTTGAGGACATCTGTGGCGTTCACATGTAAGCATGAACACAAAAAGCTTGTGCTGTGTAGGAAGACTGTGACTTAAGTATGAGCTGAGGGCAGAGGGATTTTGTTTTGCTCTTTCTTCAAATGAAATCCTGGGTTTATGGGAAGTAATGGAAGGTGCTCTGTAGCAATCAGCAAAGATCAAACTATAAAAGGTAATTTTTTGCCTGTGTAAAACTAAGCTTCCCCAAATTAGCCCATCACATCTTATGACAGTAGAGAATGATTAAGAAGGATTCTTGTTGTCAAATGCATTATTTACCGATAAAGATGGTGTCAAGTTACAGGAGCTGTATTAATGAACTTGTTAAACAAGCTGTAGAAACTACTGACTCAGCACTGCTTTTTATCAGCCCCCAACTCCTCATTCTTAACTGAACTTGCTTTGCTTTCTTTAGCTGTGTGAACTCTGGCTTGACTTTGTCTTTTTGTTTGCTGAGCTATAGACTGACAAAAAAGAAAAGGAGAGAGACTATTTGTCATCCAGCTTCTCGGCCAACTTTAAAGGAGGTCATTTTACTTCCAACCCCAAAGCTAGATCAGCAGCTCCCTCTCCAGTTTGGTAAGTCAAGTACATGCATAGCTGGAGATGTGCTATAGGCAGCTCTGATTGTTGTGTTAATTAAATGTGAAACAGCACAAGCTTATTTGGTGATGCAGATGTTTTCTCTGTGCAACAAAGGAAAGACAGTCCTACTTTTAAAAAAATATTGCTGCTGTTCTAAGAGGAAATGGGAAGTGTGGTTTCTTCCCTCTTGGCTGGGCTGTGCTCACAGACCTGGGGAGTTGCAAAGAGAGGTCTTTTACATGAAACCAAATTAGTTGTGTCAGCAGTCCTGCTTGTTAGAGAAATAGAGAGATGGTTTTATTTTTAGCTACTGTGGTTGTAGAAGTGATGTGTGGGTAGAAACCAACATTGTCACTCTTTGATTATACAGGCGTGCGTCAAAGTCTTTGCCTTTTTTGCCTGGCACACCCAAGCAGATAACTTCCCCACCTGGTTCCTCCAAAATTTCCTCTGCTCAGACACGTCCTCCTTCTCCTGGCAACATCCGGCCAATAAAAAAAGAGGTCAAGCCAGAAAGTGAGAAGAAAAAACCAGAAAAGGAGGCTGAAAAGGCCAAAGTGGAGAGGACAGAAGAGAGTAAAGGAACTTCAGCAGGTGCTGAAGAATCTGCAAGTCAGGAACAGCTCGCTGTCCAGGCAGAGCCCACTCAAGGTGAGAAGAGATCCTTCTTTAGATTAAGGAATGTGTTAGTCTCTTATGTTCTTTCCTCCTTTTCTGTGAAATGATGTAGCTTTCAGTAGTCTTCTGTCAAATGTGAATCTAAATTCTTCAGAACACTCCTGTACATATATATTATGAGGAAATCGTAAACAAGTTGAAGCCCTCCTGCTTCTAAGTCAAAACAACATGCAGAGCTACCTCACACAGTGTGGCTTCACAGGCCTCTTCTCTGCCCTTTTGGACTGGCATTTTGTCCCCCATATCATAACACAGCATAACACAGCTTCTTTATAAACTGTTGAACCATAATGATTTGAATGACGGTGCAGGAAGCCACCACATAAGGTAGTGTGAGCAATGAGAATGTCCAGCTCTGCTAGACACTCAGTACAGCTGTGCTCCTAACACTGTTAACTTATCTATACTATTGCAAGAGGACCATATCATGGGAGAGGTTAGCAGAATAAAGTGGAATGCAAATAACCAAGGAGAAGAGTAAAGAAGAATAGGCAGAATTTTTCAGGGAAAACAAGGTATTAGAAAAATAATTACCAAACAAACAAACATCCCACACCAAACCCCACCAACCCTGAAAAGCAGCAGGGCAGAAAAGGATGTACACAAAAGATAAAATAATTATCATAAAGTGTAGAAAGGGCAAACATCAACCTGAAAATGAACAAATGTAGGTTTGTTTTGGCAGACATGTTAGTCCATTGTAAATATGGCATAACCTGTCCTTCCAGATGGGACAGAAAGTCCACTGGGATACACAAATTGGGTTACTTAGGATTCTGAATTTAAAATTTGTACAATCCTCTGTGATTGTCCTTCAGACAACAGTTTTAAGCATTAGGAATCCTGCATTTAATTGTAACAGCTGTAGTTGGGTCTCATTCTGTGAGACAATCTCATGTGAATTGATTTATTATATTCTAATTAGTTCTGTTACAGTAGTTCCTGTCTGAAACCCAGGTCCTACCACACAAGGTACAACCCCACAAAAAGCTAGATATTTACAATAATAATTGAATATATCTGTTGGCCATGGGCATGTGAAGGAGATATAATTACCACTTCACTACTCTTCTGATAATCTTTTGCCTGCCTCCTTTTAAGGAGAAAACTTCCTTTTAAAACTACTTCAGGGATGCCACTGGGATAACTTTGCAAGTGTTTACATGTTGTAGTTCCCCAGTACAAGGTGCAGACCAGAGAAACATCATCATGCTTGTTTGACAGTTTAGTTCGGGAGGAAGAGACTTCTTTGCTGACTCAGTCAATATTTGAATTTGTGATGAGGTCTCTTAGTATTGAAACAGGTTACGTGTGATAAAGGCATTCAAAAGTGAAGTAGTTTGTATTCACAGCAAAGAATACAAAAAAAGGAGGGTGTAGCCAGGCGGGGGTTGCTCTCTTCTCCCAGGCAACCAGCAACAGGACAAGAGGGCACAGGCTTAAGCTCTGCCAGAGGAGGTTTAGGTTAGATATTAGGACGAAATTCTTTACAGAGAGAGTAATCAGGCATTGGGATGGCCTGCCCAGAGAGGCAGTGGACTCACTGTCCCTGGAGGTTTTAAAGATGAGACTGGATGTGGCATTTAGTGCCATGACCTAGTAATTACAGTGGTGTTGGATCAAGGGTTGGACTTGATGATCTCAGAGGTCTCTTCCAGCCCAGCTGATTCTATGAGTCTATGAATACAAAGTGGAGATGAGTGAAAGAAAAGGATAATATAGTCAAAGTGGTGAGCAGCACTTCAAATTGAACATCTTTTCCCAAAGCCAGAGGAGGTGGTGGTTGGGACCAAAGAAGGAGACCTCAGGCAAAGCATTTTACATGTGAGGTTAGAGGACAGGCTTTGTACAGCAGGTGGAGGGCCCAGCTGCCAAAACTTAGTCACTGGTTGAATTCAAGAATCTAGAGAGGTGCAGGTACAGCACTTGGGGCTAGAGGAATGTTGCTGATTCTCCCAGGACTGCATCGCATGTGAACATAGTTCATTTCTTACAGTTCACAGTGCTGGTCTGGCTCGCTGGTCTGGCTCAGCTACCTGCTGGCTGCGTAGTCACAGGAGCCCGGAGGTCAGCAGGGAGCGATTGCCAGTGAATCCGTTCAAGCTTTTGCAGACAGGTCCCACACAACTTTACTAACACCAGTGAAGTTTTAAAGGTCTTCTGGGTGTTACCTTTTGTGACAGCAGGGCAGGTGTGCATTAAACAAGCTACTTGCTACGCTGCCAACTTCAGCGCCTGAGGCAAGAAGTGAGGCCCAAGCAGCACAAAGCCGTGCTCTCTTCAAAGCGATGGCCCTGCTCTGGCCCATGTGAGTAAACTCAAAAGGGCTGAGCTGCAGGAACTCTGTCATTTGTACTGTTTAGCAAGTGCAAAGGCTCTCTGGTATGTTTCTGATCCAGGCAGTAATTGCAGCCTCTCATTTTCTTACCTTCTGTCCCCAAGGCTACTAAAAGCATGGTTCTAAAGGGCTCCCAAGGTTTAGTGTGATTGAGTTACTTACCTTTTCATACCCAGAATTTTCTTAGTTCCCAGCTACATCTGGGAGGTTAGCAGAGGTCCAGACTGTTCTCTGGGACTGGACTGAATACTTGTTTTGGTATGAGAGAATAGTGCTTTATCACTCTAGTGCTGAACTATGCCAGCTCACCTCAGGACTAGAGAACAGGCCTTGGCACTCTTTAAATTACTGGTGTAGTACTTTAAAATTTAAATTACATTTGAATT
Source organism: Sclerurus mexicanus (assembly GCA_013396755.1). Lineage (NCBI taxonomy): Eukaryota > Metazoa > Chordata > Aves > Passeriformes > Furnariidae > Sclerurus > Sclerurus mexicanus. Next base: position 306,692 of record VWZF01001871.1, read on the forward strand.
CAAGTGAAAGCCCTGAAGCAGTTTTAGAAAGACCTGCATAGTTTTTGGTTGATAGTAAAGGAGAGCAAAGCGATCAGCAGCTGTGAATTCAGCACAGAAAGCAGCTGAAGTTATGACAAGGTATAAGAGCGGGGGATTCAGGGGGGAAACTCCTCTTTGGAAGTTGTTAGTAAGGTGAGGAAACTCCTGTCACGTCCCAGTGGGTGGTTAAATATGTAGATTTAAAACCATCTCCTGACTGTTCTTATGACTTACTTTACATACATATTCCTAGGATCAGAATCTGATCCATTGATAGTTCAAAGTCTTCCCTATCCTATCCCTATCAAAGTCTTCCCATGTTTGTTTGCATTACGTGTGTGATTACGCTGGGAATGCTTCCTTCAGTTAGTTTGTGTGTTGGTAATGGTCCCTGGTGTCGAGAGAAAAGGTGTGGTTGAGGCACTCTGTACCTGTGCTAGAGAATGCCAGGCAAGCCTACAGAAATGTGAACTAGTCTTTTACTTGAGAAAAACCTGTAACATCTTCTCTGCGAAGCAGACAAAGCTGGCCCTGGGTAAAGAATTGATGTGAAGACACTATTAAGATTTGAACACAAGCCATCATTCACCAATAGCAGCAAAATTTGCTAAGATGCTTTCTTCTGATCCCCCGAGTTGCCTTGGGTTGAAGCAGCTGCAAAACTGATGATAGCTGCTGTCCTACCCTTAGTCCAGATCACTTCAGACTGCTGATGTTTGAGATCACCAAGTCACCACAAGTGACTGTCCTATTACCAAAAAGTTTGGCTCTGCTCTTCAGATGTAGCCTCTCAGACAGAAGAAAATATAATTTCACAGTGTTTAATTTCTGCTCTCCAAATAGAATTGGGCTTAAGAAATGTGATGGTAGAGACTTGCTGAGTCAGTATAACTCCTGCTGAGCACTTGTTCTGACAGAAAAGTTGACTTGCCCTCTCAGCTGCAGCTGGTTTCACATAGCCTGCAAAAGCAAACTTCCCTTAAGGTATATGAACCTCTAGTATCTCAAAATGTCTTTCTCCTCTGGATCAATTATAAAACCACATAATCTTGAAAGTATTTTATAGTGTATTTGAAAATGCTTTCTGTTTCTTTTTGAGAGAATGACATCTTGGTTACTGGGTCTGTATAAACTAATTTTTTTTCCCATCTGTTTCAGCAGCCATCCCATCCCTACCTCCTGCTCCACCAGCTCTTTCTGCAACCCCAGCAACCCCCAAGACCTCTGCAGGTACAACTGACCCTGAAGAAGCAACAAGGCTGCTGACTGAGAAGAGGCGCCTTGCCCGTGAGCAGCGGGAACGGGAGGAGCAAGAAAGGAGGGAGAGAGAAGAGCTTGAAAGGTAATTCTAGACCTCTCCAGTGGAGAAGATACATTTTTAGCAGCTTCTTGTGTATATTCTCCTGTTATATTGTGATATATGAAGCCCAGTGCTGAAGTGCAGGAGGCACAGGTTCTTCCCCAAAACCAAATCTTCCTGTTGTATTTTTTAGTTGGAGCAGATCTCTAAGGTTAAAACTTACTCCAAGTAGTGCTTTTAAATAGGGCAGGAGGAGAGAGCAGGTCCCTGCTGTCATAATTCATTGCTTCATCAGAGATTAACAAAGCTATACTTGTTTGTTCCAGCTAGAGAACTCTGCATGTCTGTTTTCAACTTTGTGATTGGCACAATGTCTCTTCCTTTAAACTGTAAGATCTCTACCACATGTAGTGTTTTAAATGTCCAACTGTTGTGACTTAAACCTTTTGGTTTTCTCAAGTAAAGACACCGCCCCGACCCCCAGCAGTTTTGGAGGGTAATTGATGTTGCATCTCACTTTCTACTAGCAAATGAGTAGCCCATGACTGCGGTAACAGGACAAGTTGAGTGCTTTTTTAGAGGGTTGCCTTGCCTCTGGAATTTGGGCTTCTTTAAAAGCTTCGCTGATAGGAACAAGGCAGAGCCAGTTAAAATAGCCTAGCTTTACAAAAGGCTCACAGTATTGACCCTCTCCAAAAGTTTTAAAGAAAAACAGCTGCTGTGGCATAAAAGGTCTATGGTGAATAAATACTAAGAGTGAAATATCAAAAATAAAAAGTAAAGAATAATCAGCTTTCACAGTGAAAGGAGTTTCCACTGTCTGTGCAGTGCCTTCATAAATGATCTTGAAAGGAGTTGGGGCCAGTTAGATAATGCTGTTGTGAGTGAATGTAGTAAATCTTCAGTGAGATGAGGCAGTTGTGAAGAGGTTCTGACATATATTGCTGAGATACAAAACAGAAGCTGAATTGCTGTATTGCTAAGCATAAGGGAATGTGTATAGGAAATAATCCTAACTTAACTCCTGTGGTGGTCTCTGGACGAATTATTTCTGAGGGAAGAGAGCTTGTTGAGTTCAGTATATGAAAGTATCAGGTGAGTCATGGTTGACAAAGTAAATGAACTGTTACAAGTTACTAGAAAATGAGAACAAAATGAAAATGTCATTCTGAACTATTCAAGATGAATCTGCATCTTGAATGTTGAGTTTTATATTTTTTGAGATAGTAAAATCAGGAAAACTAGGAAAATAAGTGCAGACAGACATCAAGGAAGGTCACAAGTACACAACAGCTCCCACGTGAAAATGTACTAAACAGATGACAATTCTGCAGCTGAGAAGGCCACCTGCCCTCTGCTTCTGAGTGGAGATATGATAGGCTAAAAAGTCCTAAATAATTTGGGTAACATCAGAGGTGACAGGGAAAAGTTACTCATTCCCATAATACGAGGATGAAGGACCATCAGTGATGTTAGGAGGTAACCTTCAAAAATCAGAAGAATTAGATACCTTTTTTTAATTAAGGAATCATTGCCATGAGATAAGATGGGTGCCAAAAATACATACTCTTTGAAAATATGATTATATGAAATTGCAGAAAGAAGTGTTTTGCAGAATGCTTTAGTCAATGATACTACTTCTGATTCAGCAAGTATGCGAGTCATAGACCAGGCAGAAATACACTGGAGAACTATTAGTATTGCTTTGCAAGGTTTTTTATGTTCCATAGGGCTTCTTGTTTGGTCTCTATAGGAAGAGACAGACAGGGACAGACAACTGAGGAATGAGACAGCAGTGTACCCTTTATCCAGTTGTTCTGTAGTGTTGGATCGGGAATCTGGTGGTTTGGGTTCCCCCCCCCCCCCCCGCTTTTATTACTTCTTTTTCTTATGCTTATTTCATGATTGCAGACAAAAGAAGGAGGAGCTGTCACAGAGGATAGCTGAAGAAAGAGCTCGCCGAGAAGAGGAAGAAGCTCGCAGACAAGAAGAAGAGAAAAAAAGGAAGGATGCAGAGGAGGAGCGGGAAAAAGAACGGCTGCGCCGCCAGGCAGAAGAGAGAGAACAGAGGGAGAAAGAAGAGATGGAGCGCATTCAGAAACAAGTATGGTTCCCTTTTGGAATTTCTGTGCCAGTCTGGTTGGCAGCAAAGTGGATGAAGCAGCAACTCTTATGCAGCACCGCTTACACACCACCTAGATTAGAGCAATATCTAAAATTTAAATGCTATCTATAAAGTGAATAGTGTTGGGGCAGAGTTCATTCCATAGAGCAGTTCAAAGCTTAAGGATACTTCTACTTGACAAAAACATGTGGTAGGGAGTGGAGTTTTGTTTTGGTTTTTTCCTCTCACCTTAGATTGTATTTAGAACAAATCTTTTCCTATTCCTGATAAATCATGATGAAAAAAATCAATAGAGTTTTATGGGGGAATTTTGATGAATGGTGTTATACCAGAGAATTCTTTGTCCAAACACTTACAGAAAGTCTAGGTGCAAAGACTTCACTGTGTTGAAGACATAACACTGCTGAGTTCTAATGCTGTGTCAAATATTGCTTGTGTGAGGCCAGTGGGAAAGGATCGATTTTGATCACTTTAATCGAACCAAGGAGAACCTTTACCTTGTGCAGTCCTCCTGAAATTAGAGCAGCTACTCAAAAAGATGTAAGAGTAAATAAATGAAAATTAAGTTTTCCAAGTGCTTTCATTTTTGATGGGCATAATGTTGGTTTCCTGACTTCAGGAAAGGCTGTGGTAAGCATTCTGGTAGGATTCTTCTCTTCTTGCATGTGCTCTTACTTCTTTCATGAGCTTTATTGCTCCAACCTCCTGTACTTCAATCTGCCTCATAGACATGAGATTTTCTTTTGGTATATAAAAGTATGCTTTTGATAATAAATGTTTTAATTATTGTGTTAGTGAATATGGCTTAGAAATTGCATTCTTTTTCAGATGATGTGTGCTATTTTCTTTGTGATGTTAAACTGAGGTTTAGCTCAGTTTAGCACTCAGAGATAGTGCATGGCCAAGGCTTCTTTGGATGTTATAGCTCTAAAAAATGATGATCTGTTGTAATAGTTCCATCATACAAAACTGTCACTGTCAGGGAGCAAGGCCTCTCTACAGTATATTCCAGACAATTTTTGCTTTTCATTAAAAAACCAGGAATAGAAAGTTCATGCAAATGTACCTGTTTGTCCTTGCTGTTGTTAAACAATTACTCTGTTAGCCAAACAAAACATTCTACTGCTTTTGTTTTACTCTCAAAACCCACTCAAAACATGAGTCTCTTTAATACTTTCCTGGCTGCTGTTTTAATGCTGAGGACTAGGAAATTTATTTCTTATTTGTCATCTGGTGTGCTACAGAACAGGCAGAGAACCGAATATGTTATCTGTTGTTGAGTTACATTCTCTTAATGCTATGCAGAACATGGAGATTAATCAAGAAATGTGCAATTCAGCCTTAAAAGGTTTTTGATGACATGTAAACCCCAAAAGTGTCTTTTTAGGGTGTTGTAGATATGCACAGTTAGGCAGACGGTGTAGGACTGTCCTTAAATAGTAAATTATTCCTCATTTCTTTTTCTTTTACCATCAACATAGAAAGAAGAGGAAGCTCGCCTACGGGAAGAGGCAGAGCGGATTCGATTAGAACGTGAAAAGCATTTCCAAAGAGAAGAGCAAGAGCGCTTGGAAAGGAAAAAGGTAAGTCAGTACATGCAGAGAAATTGTAATTGGTTTTGCCTTAGCAGTTTGCTTCCACCTCAGCAGTAGAAAGTTATCCATGATATAAACGGACTCTTGGAAAGGCTGCAGTCCACACTGGCCTGATGTGACAGTGAAGGGATTATTGCCAACAGTAATAAATAATTCAGCTTTTTGCAATAAACAGGTACAGCTGATAAATGACAAGCAGTTGTGGTTTGGGAGAGATATATTCAAATTAATGCCAGCAAACATTATTTTACCCCTTTATATTTTATTGTAGAGGCTTGAGGAGATCATGAAGAGAACTAGGCGTGTAGAAGCTGTAGATAAGGTCAGTGCTACTACTTAACATGTAAATATCGAGCACATTTCACTTTGTTTCCCGAGAGCCATTTTTAATTTACACAACTGTGCTTCCTTTGTAGAAACCCAATGACCAGCAAAATGGACATATATCAAAGGCAAATATTACTGGAGAAGCAGGTATTGTGTTTAGCTGTACCTTGAACTTAACAGGTGAATAAATGCCTACTAAGCACAGTGATTTGAGATACGGTTCTGAAGCTTGACACACTAATTGCAGTAAAGAAAACCATGAGAGGAGTACAACTGAAGTCTTAGCAGACATTATTTATTTAGCCTCTCTGTATGGGTAGTTTGCCATTACTAAATGAGTCCAGTGTTTTAGCAACTTGGTCACATTGGTGTTTAAGAAGGAGAAGTTGTTTAATGAGTTGAATTATTTATAAAGTGAAAAGAAACAAATTATTTTGTGATTTGATCACAAAATAAACTGGTTCTACAGTTTCTTTTTTATATTATTTCAGATGTGGTTTTTGCAAATTTGATCCATTTTCTTAAAAGGTTATTTCTTCTCAATCATCGAAACAAACTGTTCATTATTCTAAACATCTCCCTGTGACTTCTTTCTTCCGCACCTGCTGCCCTATTCCCTTGGTCTTTATTTCTTTTTTTTGACAAAATCAAACTACTTACAAAAGCTTAGTCTCCTTGTCACACCCACACTCTTAGTCTTTTCTTCTGTTCCATTCCCTCTCTTTTTTTATTTCATTTTAGGTAAACTTCTAGATAAGACTTTAATACTTACAATAAAGGAAGAAGAGTAAAATGTAGCTTATATTCAACAATCACCAAGTGTCAATTAGCACTATTTAAAGATACTGAAGTCAAGCTATCAAATGGCTTGTTCCATAACATTAAATTACATTACATTAATCTTTTTCTACTTTGTATTTGAGTTGAGCAACATGGAAGACAGCAGCACTGGCTGATGGATGACTTTTATCTTGGTGTTTAAAGTGAACACTTTAATGAGCACTGTTAGGAAACCTTTTGACACCGATTCCATTACATGTGCTTAGAAGTTATTTGTTTACATATTATGTTGGGGAAAAAAGTTTGTGAGCTACTGATACAGAACACATCTAGGATGCCATCTTTGTCTGCGGGCACTGTGGAAGGTGCTATAAACCATCTAAATAGTTTCTGAAACTATAAATGGTTCTATGACTTTTGGCTAGTGCTTTGCCTCTAGAGATGGAAGACAAGTAGTCAGTTTCCTAAGGCAGTGGAGACTTTGCATCTTTATTTCCCCAGGCCCAAGGGAAGGCTGGAATCCTTGAGTTACTGAATAAAGAGAAAACTCTGTTGCTACTTAAAAGGCATCAGCATAATATTCTATCAGATACCAGCCTATTCTGACCACTGGCCTATGTATTGGAATTGTGCGTATCACTGTAAAATGTTTATTCTTGTTCAGAATGCTATAGCTCTGAAATCTCTGACATGTACTTTGGACCTGAAACAGGGCTTATGTGCCCAAAATCTCGACAAAGGAAGTGGGAGCGTGGGGAAGAGTGGGAGGGAGTGGTGTGGGAACTACATTTTTTTTTTAAACTGTGGCTTGCCTTGGATGTGCTGGCTTTTTTAGAACATTTTTTACCCTAGTCTGCGGGTAGATGATGGTGCTTGGATTTATAAACACATGTTTTCTCTCTCCGGCCACAGCCAGTCCTGCATCTCCCTTGGAACCTGCAGCAGGACCTCAGCTTCAGCATGCAACAGAATCTCCGCACAATGGGACACCCGCCGCCTGCACACGTGTGATTGTTTCACACCAACCCCCCAGCAATGTGGACAGGTAGGAACTGACAAGTATCAGGGGTGGGGGGGTGCTTAGAGGATAAGAGTTACTAGAGTAGGAAATTATATTCAGGTCCATGTGTTCAGTAACTAAATAAGAGATAGCTGTTCAATCTGACTTGTTTCCTGTTTTTTTTCCTGTGTTCACAAAACAACTCTATCATCTTTCACTTAGCAATAACCCATTTTTGCTAGCTGATAGGGAAGAATTCTAAAAAAATACAGCATGTTCCTTGCAGTGTTTGGAACAATATGTGTTCATATTGTGTCAGCAGTTATTACATTGATTGAAACTTAATGGAAAGGGCAAATTTTTTGTGTTTCTTTCTATGAATTAGGCTTCATAAAACCCATTCTGGACTTTTTCTTTTCTTTTTTTTTCCTTTCTTTTTTTTTCTTTTTTTTTCTTTTTTTTTCCCTTTTTTTTTAAATTGGAATAATGAACACTGTGCCTTCAGCCTAGAAGTTTTGATTTCTAAACTGCTTGAAGTATTAGCAAGTTTTGTGGTAGATATGTCCCTCGTGAGATATGGAAGTAGTTGCTTTGGTTATGCATTTAAAAAAAAACACCTTTGTTCTCTATGAGGAGAATTTGAGGACGCAGATATTTAATGTTGGGATCTCTCTGTAGCCATGAAGCAAGTCACTCAGACTTTGAGAAACTGTTGAAACCTCAGTGTTGAACCAAGTGACATCTGTTACATAAGCATGAGCTGTCAGTTATCTTAATTTTAGTAATGCAGAAAGCCAAGTAGTCCCGTAGCCCTTTCATGTTTTATGCAGGTAGTGCCAGAATATGCATGGAAAAAATTGAATGTGGGAAGCCATCGTGCAGTCTGCAATGGACAGTGTGCTTCAGGGTGTGATTGGCACTAATTGAAGGAGGAATGTGCCCTCTCTCGATCCCTCCATATGCCTGGGGGATCTTACCTGCTGTCATGCTGACAAGGATGCTCCTGCTGAGAGAAGTTCTGTCACTGACACTGAGCTGCATTGGATGAGATGTACAGAGCTACCTCATAATTGTCTTGGGCAGTTATTAAATGTTAATCACTCCCAGCCTTACACGCACCTTGATGTTTGAAATATAAAATGTGCCACACTAATGAGTGCTGTCCTGTAGCATTATAATCTGTGTGGAAGGAACCTCAGAATGCCCACAGTGAAGAACTGAATAAATGAGATTGAAGAACAAAAGTAGGAAGTGCATGTAAGGCTGTGGAAGAGAAAACTGGCATGCCAGGTTGGGATGTGGAGGGACTCTCTGCTTCAGAAGTACAGTCGCAATGACTGGGAAGGCAAAGCCTGAAGCACTTGGTAATCTCCCATAGATTTTACCACCTGGTAGAATCACAGGTGCCAACACCACTGCTGCATCTTGTGTGCTGTGATTGTCTGGCATCTGGATACATCTGACATGGCAGCACAAGTGGTGGGTGGAGATCGTCTCTTGTTTGAGCACCTCACTCCAGCTCTAAGCAAAATTTGGCTTTTGTCTGAAAAAGACTTCATCATGTGTTAAGGGCAAGATAGCTGAGATTTCTGACCAGAACTTAAAAAGGTGTTACCTGGGGCACTTGTGGCATGCGCTTGTATGGGCAAGAGGAGGAAGTGAAGGAGAAGAGTCTTCCTAAGGCAGCTTCTTGTTTGAGCAGGGCTGGCAGCTGTAGTTGATGTTAGAGTAACTGTAGTTGGGTCACTCCCCAGACAATTCAAGTGCTCCATCCCTTGCACTGGTAGTGCTGAAGAAAGATGACTTGGAAGGCTACTAGAGGTTTGTGTGAGAATACGGAGTGCTACTCTGGGGCATAATAGGAAATTGCCTGATTGTTTGCTGTGCTGAGCCTTCATCCCTCTTACTCCCCATCCATCCATCCTGTGTCAGCTTTGTGGCTGGGATTCAGTTAGAAATAACATTCTTGCTCTCATGGCCAGCAGAACAATGCAATTGAGGAAAACTTAAATTCTATCGGAGAGAAGACAATGGATTTCAATATTTCACTATTCTTTGGGGCTACTTTTGATCAGCAATACGGATCTTGTTTTGCTGGAGCATAATTAACTTTCCAAGACAATTGATCTTCATAAACCCTAATGAAAATGCTGTGATCTGCAGCATTATTTACCATATATCTGTTGTCAACAATTATTAGTTTTACTGATAGACATTTATTGCAGATGATAGATTGGTGCAATCATCTACCCCAGCTAACAGGCTGCCCAAATTTTTATTGGTATTTCTACTCCTGTGTTGTAAATAAATGAATGTTAATCAGCTTTCCTTAGGCTTAAAGTTTTTTCACCTAGTATTGTGAAAGGAAAAAAAAAACCAAAACAGATATATTTGCTTGTGAATTGAGCTGTTTTACTGTGTTATCACTCAAGGTTTTCAAACAGAACTTACATAAATTCTTAGTTCATAGAAACAGTTTCTTTTTCTGTAGTCTTCTGAGTTATAATGAGTGTCTGAACACGAACATGATTTCTGTGGTATGGTAGCTTTAAGTGGTGCTGCAAGGGTTCTGATTTTGCTGCCTGTGCTTGCTCTGAGTGTCTTCTCCACAAGCAAATTTGGTTAAACAATTTAATGATGGAACGCTAATGAAGAATAAGGAATATCATTAGGAAAGGTGGGTAGGTAGTGACCTTATATCTAAACTGTAAGTCTGTAGTAAGAAGACTCACAATTGAACTTAAATAAAGTTGGATAACCATACAGCTGCCCACTTGCAGAATTTTGCTTGTACTCCATTTTCTAATTCTCTGCCCAAGTTAGATCATGTCCTCTACTTCTATGAAAGTTATTTCAGTACCGTGGTTTATGTTGAAAATATTTGCCTTATGATACTTATTCTGTAATGCCTTTTTTTCTGTGCTGTGTTGCATAAACACTTGCAATGCAATGCAAAATGCCTCAGTGAGTGCAGTTCACCTCACCTGTGTCTCCATCCTGTATGCAGGGAGCTGGGTCTGGGTAGATTGGATAACCAGTTTTTGGAAATATACAGTTGATCCAGGTGATTGCCTTAATGTCTTGTCCTGGAAAAGAAAGCTCCTCATTGCTGGCTGGTTTCAGTGCTGTTGTCTCCATGGATGAAAAACATGCACCATTTATTTAAGTCGTCCAAAAAGTCTGGAGTCCATTTTGCTGTTAATGTGTCTATCTGTGACTCCTCTGCAAAAATATTGTCAATAAAGACTGACATTGTCTTTCAGATCAGAAGTGGCAGCTGTGGAAGTATTTTTCAAAAGCCTGCAAATCACTCTTATTTTTTCTTCTTTGATTTGATTTCTGTTGAATTATTGGAAACAGACATACTGAATTCTGGTCTTTCTTACTCTCTTCAAATTCTTTAATTACAGGCTACGTCTACACAAAGCTTTGGCTAAAATTATCTACATCAGATGTAATTTTCAGTAATATTTAACTTTTCAGATGTTCCAGTTCCTTTAATTAAACTAGCTGCTCTTTTCTCAACATCCTCTAGTTTATCTTGTTAATATTGATGTGTCCAGATGAAAATGTGAAGCTGCAGAGATGCTTTTCAGCTGCCTTGGAGATGTCTTTCAGAGGCTCGCAAGACTTTTAGGTTTGGAAATGCACTCTGAAAAACTCTTTTTTTTTTTTTTCTGTTATGTAAGTGTCTTGCTACAAGCACACTTATGGAATATGTTAGAACACCAAAATTATCCAGTTCTTTCTGCAATATGAAATGCCTGAAAAGGATATCTCTGGTGCTGCATTGGACAACAGACATCACTAAGAATGTCACATAAAACAGTAAGAACAATGGGTGGTAGCAGGTCACAAATCCTTTTTTTGTGTGTTTTTTGTTGTTGTTGTTGTTTTTTTTGGGGTTTTTGCTTTTGTTTGTTTTGGTTGTTTTTTTTTTTCCCTTGAGTGTTTTTTCCCCTTTAATGGCCTGGAGCACAGTGTAAAGGAAAAAAAAAAGGTAATTACCAGGAGATCATCTGATCAATGAAGGGTTACTAAGCATTGTGGTCCAAATGCAACCATAGGCTCAAGCAGTCCCTAAGCTGCTAATTACCAGTAGCTGGAGGGTATACCGATCTCCTAGGAATTTATCTAATCTCCTTTTGAGATTGTGGCCTCTAAGATGTCCAGTGGAAATTAATTCCACTGTTCCATTTTCCCCTTTGTTTTGTCTAAATGTGCTCCCCCACTAATTTGGTGGAGCAAGCAGCATAGAATGTAGAAGATTTTATAGCATAAAATTTAGATTTATAGTCCTGAATTCCTCTTCTGTACCCACTTTTTAACTGTAGAGACTCCTCTGTCTGAAAAGATATTGTTCAAGTCTGAAGTAGTCCTGGTCTTACTCAGTGTGTAATACCAGCAGTGCAATAAATATGAAATGTGAAGAACTATTTATCCATGAAGTCAGTTGATCAATTGGGTAGAAAAATTTCGTTTGCAGAAGCATAAGGCTTCTTCATTGTACCAATACTTGTTGAACTACTGTGCTGTTTAATTTATGTGAATGAGCAGTTGCTTTCTTCAGATCTCTTTCTTACCCCATTCATCAAACTTAGAATGTTATCCTAGCTCTGGTATGGTTATTGGCAGTAGATGGGAATAAGTAATGGGATACCTTATAGTGAATATACCTAATAACTATATAGTACAGAGCAGGTTTTATTAGTCCTAAAGCATTTCACAGATTCTACTTCTCATCTTATAGATGTGCATCTGTGGCACAAAAGGGTGATGTGACTTATGACCTCTCCCAGGCAGCCAGCAGAGTTTCTGTGTCTGCTCTCAAACTTGGTGCAGTGAAACATTTTTCACTTTGAAATTTTCTCAGCATATCCACAGATAAAAAAAGGAGAGTGCCTTTCTGAAGAAGAACTGATGATGCTTTGAAAAACTATGAAGGGCTTGATATGAACACCAGCATACGGTTCTCACAGGAAATCTGGGCTTTAGATAAAGCCTTGCCATTTTCGAAAGAACAATAATTATTTTCTGTCTCTTGGGAAGTACTGTAAAACAATTCTTTAATTGTTGGTGCAGTGTTGGACACCCAAAGATGCCAGCAAATTAATAGATACCGCATGCCAATTACAAGCAGGTGTTTTTTTAAGACTAGTAAATGTACTGTCAGGAGAAAATTAGCCTGTGAAACCAAGCCACCTGCTGAGAAATGGCCTGAGGAAATTTATAGCCTAGTTCCAATCTAGGAAAATTGCATCTGAGCCTTTGTGGCTGAGACATTTCCAAACCACCGGAACAGTTGTGATGTGGTTTGAATAGGGAATAGGTACCCAGGATTGTCAGGATCTAACTGTTAAGGGCCTTAAGAATTACCTGTGAAAGATCATACGATTTTTCAGTGTCAGTTGAGTACTTGCTCTTTCTTGAAGAGCTTATGGTCCCATAACTGTCATCCTGTTCACTAAAGTAGCACCTTAGTTTCTCCCCTCTGGCAAGATAGCACATGCCATCTGCAGAGTCAGAAGGATTTGACAATGCAGCACCTAATAAAAGGGTTGGGAGGGGAGGAGCAAGACTGGGAGACATCAGCATGTGTTGTCTCAGGAGAACATGTATAATTGCAGAGTGTGTGCTGCTCTCGACTGGGGAAGATGTACGAGAGCTTGCTTATAAGGCATCTCTGTCAAGTGGGAGATGGAAAAAGAAAGGGCGGTTGGACAATGAGGGATGCTGGGAGAGGTTTCTTTTGGCTTGGGCATGATCAGTGGGAGGAGTGTGAAGCTGAGTGGGCCTTGGAAATAAGACCTAAAAACTTGTAGGCAAGGAGGGACCGAAAAGAGCACTAGGCTGGTAAGGGAGTTTTTCTCTGGATATGTGGCACAATGAAGACACTGCTCCAGAATTGGTGGCAGGAGGTGATCCAATAAGTAATAAAAATTAGTGATTTTATCTTAGGACAATTACAATGATTTGCAGTAAGAGGAAGGGTACAACAAAGGTTCTGAGATCTGAAAAAAAGATGCTAGAGGCTGTAAATTGCATTAGGTGGGTGGCTCCAGATAGCAGTGGTGGTGCTGCAGGGCTTTCCATGCTGCTTCCCATTGCAGGTGCTTCTCAGGCTGCAGTGCCCATAAAGCGCCCTGTAGTTCTGGGTGTCATATAGCCAAAGGTAACTACTATCCTGTGTGTTTGAGGGAAGGCATACCTAGTACTTGGCTGCAAAAACAGTTTTTCTACTGTGGTAGAAGTATAGTTTTGTTTTTACTGGCTAAAAGAATGCTCGGGATTGATGCAGACTTTTCTTCATTTGTAATATTGCTTTGAGGAGGACTAAGTTTGTGTTCTAGATTAAGTGTGTGAGGAAATACCTATGTTTCTTTTTCAGCAATCTCAATCCAGAGAAGAATGCAAATGAAAATGGAATGTCTATGCAGAATGATAACTTTGAAGAGATCATAAACCTGCCTATTGGTTCTAAACCATCCCGGCTGGATGCCATGAACAATGATGGAAGCAATAGTCCTGAAATTCCTTTGAATCCAATTCTAGCCTTTGAAGATAAGGGGACGCTTTTGCCTCAGGTAGATAGTGTTCAAACACATCAAACAGCAGGTAGGTTTGCTGTGGTACATTAGCACCTGTAATGTGTCGGAATTGACAGAGGTTTTTGGAGCTCTCAATTCATACAAGTTCATTAATTTAAGCATTTTTAAACCCCACATTATTTGGGCAAAGGAGCATCTCTCTTCTTTGTAAAGCTATGCATGCCAAGCACACATAGATGGGGTGCAAATTATGGTGAGTCCTTATCTTTTCCTGAATGAGGGCTTCTCAGTTATGCTTTACTTTCTGCCACTTGTGGTTGCTTGGAAAAGTTTGCCCTGTGCTTCCAAACAGAAGTGACAGCTGCTGTTTCGAGCTTATCAGCAATCAGGTTCCTGTTTTGCACGTGCAGTACGTGGCACGCACATGCAGAGGGGAGTTGGTACCTAACTACTTCGTAGAAGTCTGGATGTACTTTCCTCATCAAGTTCTTGCAGGCATTAATGTTGAGGGATGGTTTGCAGGACACTAGTTTTCTGAATGACATCGCAACTTTTCAAGGATGTTAGGTAAACAAATACTAACTGAGCAAATTAAATTGGATACTACTTTATTTTTCTATGGCCAGAAAATGTAAGGAAAATCATCTTACAGTAAAATAATTGCATAAGCACGTAACATTTTGAAGTAAGCGTTGCCACTCTGACCTGTCATTTTTATTACCTTCTGTTGTAGAAGTGATCTGATTGTTTCTTCTGAAGAACCAAAGGTGGTATGAGCATCTCTGCAGTCAGTGGAGTTTCTTCCATGCTATGAAGGAGTGTTTTATTTTTTCTCTCCAGTTTTTTAAAGATTTCTTGAATATCTTTTTTGGAAGGACTTTAGTAAAACCAGCAGAAGAAATGAGGGGAATAGACTTGGATCACCTTAGCTTTCATCACTAGAAAAATCATGCTTCATGTGCGTTACTTAATATGGCTATTTCCAACAAGCTTTTTTTGTTAGTAAATGGATATTTCTGTATTCCTTAAGACACCAGACACTGGAATCTGAAAGTAATGGGCTGATTTGGGTGGTGGGACTGATTATTTTTTGCTTTTTTAAAAAAAGTGGGTGTTGGTTTAAAAGGCATAATTGTAAAATTGGCAAAGAATCTTTTACACTTTGTGGTTCTAATACTTGAAAAATAAATGCCTCATTGCTCTACAAGTAGAGCTAATGGGGTGTTTTATTTAAACCTGTTGGTTTAAATGTTATTGCAGAGAACTCTAATTATGGGGGCAAACTATAGGCTTCTGTATCAGGTTCTTGTAAATGTAATTTCTACAGGGACATTCTGTAAATTGAGACGTCACTATGATCTCGCATTTTTTTCTCTAAAAACACAAAACAAGACAGGTTTTAAAATGTGAAAATTTGAAAGCATTATTTTTTCATGGACAAGAGGAAAACCTATTGTTCTCCTAGATTATGTATTTATGAATTTTGCTCAGTACAGAAATAAATCATTTAATTGAATAAATTAGACAAATGTGGTAAAATGATACTGCAAACTTGATTTTTTTTAGTTAAATCCATGTTCACAAATCTACGAAAGATGTGTATGCATATGCACACAAATGTGTGCACACACACACACAAGGAAATACCTTGTTCTGAGTCCTGTGAGTTGCTGCTGTTCCCAATGATGGAAGACTTTTCCTTTGCCTTATCAGACTATTGAAGACTGTGTGAAACCTGAAATATTTGATTTTTGGATGATGCAAGTTTGGGAATTTTTTGGTTTTGCTCGTTTCAGAGCAAACGGAAAATGGTCATTGTTTGTGCTATTTATGCAGTGTGTGGTTTTTACAAAGCAGTGCAGTTTGAGTGATAAGAGGAGCAACGCAGGTTGCTTTCTTTTCAGTTTGATGCTGATTTCTACTGTCATTGTTCCATCCCTCACTTTTGATTGTGTTGTGCAGAACTGTAAAATCTTGCACGTTTTTGTGCTTTGCTAAACAATGCTGTTGCAGGCAGAGCTCGCTGTAGCTATCTGAGTTTGAAGCATCAATGGAGGCTTGAGGCATTGCTCTCTGAAGTCAGTGAGAAGATCCTTGGCAAGGGAAATGGAGGTTCATGGGGTTTCAGCTCATGCTAAGAGAGAATGTACCATTAAGATTCCTGTACTTGCCTTTAGTGAGCACTGAGCGAGGCCTCTAGGAAGCTGTGCAGAAAGTCTATGCTAGCAGAAGAAATCCTCTGAGACAAAAGCTGAGGAATTCTTGAAGAAATTTCTGCTGCTGCCAAGTGTTCATCTTATAGAGGAGATGGGATAAAAGCAATGGAAATAAAAACGAAAGAGACTTCATCTGCCAGAATCTATTTGGAAGGGAAAAAACAGCCATTCAGTCAGAATGCTTTCAATAGTAACTCGTGACACAGTAAAATGAATTGGGTTCCTTTTTTGCTTTCTTTAGTTTTCCATGTACATAGCCACAATATTTTGAAGTGTCCAAAATATGTAGTTTTTCTTTAAAACTATATATAGCATGTAAGTACGAAATAAAACTTGTTTGAAATATTTATTTCTACTTATATTTTCATTTTCTTGCATAGTTGAAGCAGGAGTCAATCTCTGATGGAAAATTCTTGATAATCCTGGTCTGCTTAAAACATTGCTTCAGGTTTCCTCTAACGTGTTTACTAGAAAATCAGTACAAAGTCACTTGCGGCTACAAACGGAGCAAAGAAATAACCAGTAAGATTTGGCTTCAGTTTTAAGTCTGAGGATTCATTTAGGGTTAGGTTTAAATTAGGTTGATCTTGAGCTATTTAGGCTTGGGTATAAATTATGCTGATCTGGTTTTTGTGAGTCTTCAGAACATTTGCTTCACTGTTTGTAGCACAGATGAAGGGCCTGCTTCATTTCTCATGTGTATTTTTTTTGTTTGATTTTTATTTTTTTTAACAGGGTTGGAGTAAAAACAGCTTATAACTACATTCAAGTCATGCTTGCTTCAAATGGGAGAGAGAATTTCCTCTGTTTCAAGGGCCTGACATACAAAATAAAGACTAGAAAACTGAGAGTAGAACTAGGTGTATAAATTTTAAAAAAAAAAGGATTGACTATTGAATTTTTAAGCCTTTTGGTTAAGCCTCTTTTTTTAAATGCAGGTAAAAATAGTTTCTCTTCTGTTGAGTGTTGTTCTTGACAATAAAATATGGTATGAAATGAAAGCAGCTCCTTTGCCTGCTATTGCAACTGGTTTTGTTGTCTGTACTATCAGAGGCAACACTGAGCTCCTCGGTAAGGTAGAACTAGCACCTGCAGAAGTTGCAGACAGCTATTCTGAAGGCACCGAGCAGTAACCTTTCACAGCAGTGAGCTGTGTGCTTTGCAAAGACTCAGCTCCTTGCTCACATCTTAACAGCACAACATCAGTGCTTACAGGGATGATGTTCAGTGAGTGCAGTTCAGTACATCACAACGGGTGAGTTGTTCACCATTAGATTTGCTTATTTTATGTCTTTTATCTCCTCATTCCTGATGACGAATGCTTTGTTATTTTCATTCTTCCTAAGACCTTGAAATAATGTTTGCAATTAAATACCTAAGAATACAGATACAGGACAGATTCTAGTTTCATTACTTAATATTGCCCTGTTTTTCTTTTTTCAAACTGATCTAGTGTCACCCACAGAGGTGAAGTTTGAGATTTTTTGATTTTGTTCCTAGCTGTGTTATTCAGTAAATCCATGTGGCAAAAGCTGGGCACATGGTTTTTCACATGAGATTTCAGAACAAAATTCCTGTCACACACGAATATTGAAAATGCCACATTGCTTTATTCAAAGTTTCTGTCTGCCCTGTACTTTAACAGGCCTTTTTATTGCACTAAAGGGAGGCTTTTGAGTGTGGTTTTTGTTTCGGTTGGATTTAGGAGGGTTTTTTTTTTCTTTTTTTTTCCCCCAAACACTACTGTTGGAAAGAACTTGCAGACATTAAAAGATATCACTATCAAAATTGCTTCCCTGAAGCACCAAAATTAACCTCAGAGATTTGGGCCACATTAAAATGCTACACTGAGCTCTTAATTTTCAATCTCACTTTTATTCCATGTTTGTAGCCAATAGCAGCTCTAACACTCTACATGCACATAAGAGTTATAACGTGGTCAGAAGTACCTCAAAAGACAGTGTGCTGCTTTTGGCTGCAGTAGAGTTAATTTTCTGCACAGTACCTAGAGGGGGGCTGTGTTATGGATTTGTGCTGAACACAGTGCTGATAACACAGGGATGTTTTAGTTACTGCTGAGCAGGGTTTGCACGGAGTCAGCCTCTCACACCACCCCCCAGCAAGGAGGCTGCAGGTGCAGAAGTTGGGAGTGGACACAGCTGGGACAGCTGATGCCAGCTGACAAAAGGGACATTCCAGTCTGTGTCACCCTCAGCATATAAAGGTAGGGGAAGGAGGAGGAAAGGGACGACGTTTGGAGTTATGCTGTGTATCTTCCTAACCATTACACATGAGGGAGCCCAGCTTTCCTGGAGATGGCTGAACACCTGCCTGCCCATGGGAAGTGGGCACACAAGCAGAGCAAACCAATTCCTTGTTTTGCTTTGCTTGTGTGCGTGGCTTTTGCTTTACCTGTGGAACTGTCTTTATCTCAACCCACGAGTTTTCTCACTTTTAGGGGGAGTGAGGAAGCGGCTGTGTGGGGCTGAGCTGCCAGCTGGGGTTAAGCCATGACAGTCTGGAAACTTCTGAAATGTTTTCACAAGAAACTGCTATCTGGCAGCAGATGCTTGACATGAGTGGTTCCAGAATTTCAGTATTCCAGCTAGTTCAATGTGAAGCTTTAGGAGGATTTTTGTGTTCAAAAACCAGTGTATTGATCAAAGATGGAATTGGATTACTAATAGATTACTATTTTTACAATTATTAGATTGTTATTCTCTTACAAATTAAAACCTATATTAAAAAAACAGTGCCACATAATGTAGCAGAGAGCTATGAAATTTTTTTTCCTGGAAAATAGGTTTGCGAGAGAGCCTTTTCCCTCTGGAGGAGAAGGAAGAGGAGGTCCATTTTCTGTATACATGTAAGAAAATGAGATGAATTTAAACATATTACTATGAATTTTTTCTTAAACTTCTTTTAAAATGAAGCATCAATACCAAAATATAAGAACAATTCCTAATTTTGCCAAATATTTTCACTTTTTCCCTGTTGCAAGCACCTTTGGAAATAATTTAACATTTGCAGAACACAGATTTCTGTATTTGAACACATCTAACCCAAATCATTCATGGTTGCTGCTGTATTCTGTAGATGTTCTTTGCAACATTTACTTGCCTGAATGTGCCTTTGCTCTTCCGCTGGAGAGTAGAGTCTATAATGTGGACAAGGTTCAGCCATAGGGCTTGCCCTGTTCCTGTTTCTTACAGATTTCTTGCAGTTTCTGAATTGTCCCTCAGCAGTTACTTTCTGTAATAACCTGTCAGTAGTTTTCTACCTTTATACTATGGGTTAATTCAATTATTTTCTAAAGACCCTGGAGCATGCTCTGAAATAAGGAGCAGAAACAAAGATGAATGCAGAGTAACCTGCGTACTTGAGAGATGCCTCTTCAGTGGAATCGGCCTGTTACATGAATAAAACCTCATGAATACAGTGCTGGTTTTTTGAAGGCGGGGTGAGGAAACCAAAACCAAACCGTGGAGGATTAACGAAGCGCAACAAGTGTTTTCCAAACCCCATCTGACCAGGAACGTAGTCGTGTCCTCAAGCACACTCATGCAGCCAGCCAAAGGGTTCAAGTAATTGTCTTTTGATCTGCTCCAGTTCTTGTTATCAGAACATCTCTTTCGTATGATGAAACTGCAAGTAGCAGGAAAAGTTCTAACTACAGGAACCAATGAAAAGAGTTGTTTTCTCTGAAAGTTCAGGCTCTTGGATGTGGTAACTTTTCATAAGCCATTTGGCTTAAATATTAACTGTTGTCATGGCAAAGAGCTGCCCTAAGGAGCTCTTGAGTTTCTTCTGTTTGTTGACGGACTTGCTCAAGGAGCTTGGCCATTTGGCTTTTTCTGAATGCTAATGAAAATTCTGGATCTGAAGAGGAATAACAAGTATTAGGCAACCTGCTGTTTTTCCCTGTATTGTAATGCAGATGCTTAGAAAGCTTATTTTATTTTTCAGGTTAGATACAGTTGATGGTTCTTACTACAGCATATAGAGAAGGCAGAACAATATTCTTCTACCACACAAAGCAGGTACAAATTCAGTTTTTATCCCTACAACCATTCAAGATTGCTGCTAAATTTTCCTGATCCAGATGTCTAAATCTCACTTGCCAAATGCAGCCTTATGCAGCAGCTACATGTCACAACATAGCAAGGTCTTGACTCTGGCTCTAGATATGTAAAGATATATGCTATTGACATTTATTACCACATTATAACTCTCATCAGTACTCAACTTTTACCCACAGACAAAAAGATTAACCAAAACCAGAAAAATATTAAATGGACTTTCAAGTATGAAAAAGGTGTGAGACTTCCCAGCTTTAATATCAGCTAATCATGTAGTTTGTTTATTTACTTGCTTTATCAAAACAAACTAAATTCACAACCGAAAAAGTTTTAGGTTGCATATATTGGATCCAACATAGTGGATAAAAGCATCTGTACCTGAAGTTCTGTTTCCCTGCTGATGAGAAAGCCTTTAGTTTTAAAGCAAACAAACAAAACCTTCCCACCTTTATCGTAAGATGTTCTTAGTCACTTTAGAACAGGTGAGGTAACAGCTACCCTTGAGATTATTCTGTTTGCTTAAGTGAGCAGAGCTAGTCCCCAGAGGAGTTTGCTGGCAGTGCCTGGACTCCATGATCTTAGAGGCCTTTTCCAAACTTAATGATTCTGATTTCTGTTACAAAGCAGTGCCTGTTGGCCACTGATAGGTGCAGGCAGGCTCTGGGAGCACCCTAGGGGCTCAGCCCAGCAGGAAGGACTTACCTTCTCGTAGTCTGCAGAATGTGGAGATGCCCAGCTGCTGAAACCGGATCTCTCGGTGGGTAAGGAAGTTCTTGAGGTAGGCTTGAATCTCTCCAGTGTGACGCTTCCATAAAAGCATCATTTTTTCTACATAAATGGGAGAACAATTGGAGATCAATACAAGCCTTTAAAACACTTTGAAAACTGATTTTTGTAACAACATTTATAAGATTGTTAATGACTCATCTACCTTCAGCTACAACCACCGTTACTGTAAAGACTTCCAGCTTCTGATAATATTGCTGATATTTCAGGTAAATAAAATGCTGAGTGGGCTGCTGTGCTAGGAATCTGGTCCTTGTGCAAGGTGCCTGCTGACTTATAGACTGACTGGCCTGTCATACTAACCTGAAGTGATTATACTGTTGGACTCTGTTCACTACCTGAGAGTCTGCTCTGTTGCAACTCCTCAATGGTAGAAATGAAACAGATTTGCATTTTCCCTTATTGGAGACTCTTTATGGATTTTGATTTTTCTCACATCTAAGGTCTAAAGTATAACCATGTTCTAGAGCATATCGCAAGCATTATCTGAACACCCTTTTCTTGTAAGTTTAAAGGTTCTCAGATGCATGGGACATGCATATTAAGCATAAAGCTGTTTGTTCTCTACAGGTAATGCTCTTTTTATTCCCTCTCACTGCAACTCAAAAAATTTTGACTCCATTTTTAAAAGCCACTTTACTTCACTGCTCCTGCTAACCTAGTCTAGAATTACAACAGCAAGATTTGGTTCAGTAAGAGCTTTCCTCTTGCTAGTCAGACCGCAGAGTTCATCTAGAATTCTGGAATGTAACCTCTGCTCCTATCTGTGGGGAATGCCATCACATTGTATATACTGAAAAGGAAGGTCAAACAGAAAGAGGTAACAATGACTCTTGTATGAAGCATGTTCTCATCTTTCCCAGGGGAAGGAGTATCTTAACAGTCTCCAACCTTCCTACTTAAGTTGTTTATAAGGACCTTCGAGTTGGCTACAGACTAGCCCTGCAGAATACCAGTGTTTGAAGAAGGCAACAAAGGTGAATGAAACCTTTATCTATGGTCCACTTTCATCCCTGGGCTTTCTCATGCCTTCAAGCACTGTTGTATTTCAAGTGTGACTGTAGGCGCTTCTACACTAATACATTTGTGTAGAGACCAGATGGGGAATGCTATTGGAACATAAAAGGTTGCTCAGTGCCTGACAGTTAACTCCTTTGGGAAAAGGCTGATTTCACTCCAGACAGCCTCAAGTTTCTTTCAAAACACAGTTAGTCCTGTGTGACAATTACCGTGACCTGTCATGTGCTGGATGATGGAGGCAGCTTGAAAGGATGGCTCAGGATGTTCCAGTTGGCCAGCCAGTCTCACCAAGCACTTCGTCAAAGGTTCATCCATCCATTGGACCATGTGTAGTGTGGCTCCTTCTGGAAGGAAGAAAGGTAAAAGAGTCGTCTGTAAACAGAAACTCCAGCATCAAAGAAATTAAGGTGAGAAGTCTGCCAGAAACCATACAGCCTATATACGGAATTCTTCATGCAGCTGGAGAAGTGAAATAAGTGCTGAGCTTGGTTACTAAGTATGTTTAGGTTGTAAAAAAGGGTCATGTCCTGAGGTTTTGCTCTCAGTAAGATGCAGCTGTGGATTTGATTCCTATTTTATTGGTTTTGTGTTCTTAAACAACGAATCATTTTATGCATGAGATCCACTGTTGCCCTAGTAGTTTCAGTCTATCCAGCAGCTGCTGGGCCCCTCTTACAAAATTAAATGTGACATGTTGCCTGTTGCATGGCCATTACACCAGATACAGCAGATGACTTGTTTGACAGACAATATTCAGTGTTGGGGTATGATGGGAAAATTTACATTGATCCTTTCTGCCATGAGGAGTGCTGTACCTTTCACTAGTGTTAATCTGGGATCTCTTATAAAGTCCACGTGCAAAAAATTTCAAGAGAAAATGCTACTTTCTCTTTTAGTCTTTTCCCCTTTTTATATTAGTTTCTGCTATTGTAAAATTATTTCACCTAGAAGTACACAGGCCACCTAGAAGTACAGCAGCAAAGTTCAGCACAAAAAATTTTGAATAAAAAATGTGAAGTAGTTCAAGGAAAGAAAACGTAGGCAATGAAGCCCATGTGTCCTGCCAGTGAATTGGATTTTGCTATGGAAGCTTATGGCAAAACTCATAATGAATTTAAAGGGAAAAACTTGGGCTGTATGTCCATGTCCACCTGTGCTTCATCTCTTACTGGAATTAATAAAGGACATGAATGCTCCTCTGATTAAGGCATTTGTGCAGGCGTTGCTTCCCTACCTTGCTTTGCAAGCTCAGCAAGGCAAGATGTCACATAACAAAGGGAGTCTTCCTGAGTGTCAGTAGAAAGCATGGTCTGGAGAAGACCTTCAATACACTGGCTCTCCATGATCCTCTGCAACAAAGGAGAGAGATTCGTTATTAGCACTTCCTTTATGGTTTAGTGGTGTCTGAGGACTTAAGAAGTACTCCAAACATACTGAGGGCTAAACCATCAATAATGGAAATGTCTCCTCACAGAACTACCACAAGCAGGTGAAAATGCCTTGGGTTGTTCAGAGATCACTTGATTTTAGGCCTTTCTCAGGGCTTGCTCTGTCTGTGCGATGTTCTCATGATCATAGGCCATTCTGAGCCCAAAGATTTTCCTGACCTATTGCTGTTTTACCTCAGTGTATGTTAGTATTAAGCTGTCATTGGCTTAAGTCTTGCTGCAGAGGTGAATAAGCTGAGTGCTCCAGAGGGAAGCACTGGGAAATGTGGAAGGTTTTTAGTTCTTCCTATTTGTCTCTGGGTCTTTGAAAACCATCTGGTGTTGAAATGCTCTGATCTGCAGAAATATGAGATGACCTCTCACTAGCAAAGGTGAATTCTGTTCCTGGAGAGAAATGTTACAAATTAGATGGTTTTGTGTATCCCTTATCTTTTAGCTGAATTTGCTATGCCAAAAGCGGTGTCTCTGTATTAGGATATATGTTTTATAGACTGAGTTGAAAACAGACAACAGACAGCCTGTGCTGACCTGGATTAAAAGCACATGAGACCAAGAAATGAGTTCTGAAGGAGTCACCTGCAAGTGACTGGTTACTACTGAAGTGGAATCACCGAGTCGTCATCTTACTGGGAGGTAGATAATAATAATAGAAGCTGATATAATAATGATAATAATAATGGAAGGTGATCACAGCTCTTTAAGTGAGTTCGGGTGTCTGTCAACAAATGGGAATACCTTTTTTTTGTATGCTTATTTTATGTTGCAGTTTTTTAACTTGCTGCTTAGAGATTGAAGATGGATTTGAGACTGCTGCCTTTGAAGCTCCCACATTCTGTTCATGTCCTGCTGGCATAAAAACAACACCGTTTTTATCCTCTTGTGCCAAGGACTTTTCTGTGTTTTAGGAAGTGTTCCTTAGAATTGACCCTGGAAACCTGGCACTCCCACTTATGTCTGTGTATTCACTTATGCAGCAAGAGCTAGATACTCTATACATTATAAAGCTTTATGAAGGTGAACCAGCTCCATGCTGATAAAAATACTTAAGTCACAAAATTAAGCACTTTAAAAAAATGACCATATTTGTCAAACTTTGAAAGGATGGTCCAATTTTACTGTTAGTGTGGGCCTTGAGTTTGAGGGAATCTAGTTCCCTGAAAAACTGGATTTCTCAACTACTAGAAATTTATATAATTCTTATCTTAGTACTAGTGAAAAACTCCCTACTTTTCCTTCTGGCTAGTTTAAACTTCTGGAATTAATGGTAATTGGATCACGAGAAAAGAGGGGAAAAAAAGAACTGAGTCTTGAAAAGTGTGTACTAGGAAGTGGAAGTGGGACAAAGCAAAAATGAGGATATAGGTGTTTTTCCCCTCCTCCAGTACTGATTGTCACTAGTGGTACTGTTTGATCAAGGTACTTTTAAAAGGCAGGAAGAAAGGAAGTGCATCTGTGCATATGGATTTCGGAGCAAAGTCAGCAACAGAGATCTTTATAACATTTTGGCACAACTAGTGCCTTGCCAAACAGACAAAATATACATCAATAGCTTGGCCTGTATTTCACAATGAAGGGCAGCTGAAGTATGGAAGCTAGGAAATAAAGATGCAGTTTATAACAGACCTCAGATTTTCCTGGATGGTTCCTTTAATTAGTGTGAAATGTCCTTGCTAGAAGAATGTTCTATACTTATGATACAGTCATTTCAATTAGGTAACCACATCACTCAGGAAAAAATTAGACATTTCTTATTTTCATTAGCATTATTGTATTGGGAAAATATGAATAAAACCCCCTTTCATTATAGCACATCAGGTCCTTTTATTCATGCATACAATTTTGTGTACAGTATCCTTGGCACATGCTTAATTATCCACAGAAAAATTATTTTTTTTTTTTACTTCTGATTTGATATAAATATAATGGCAACCTCCCAGGGTATAGCTCAGTGAAAAATACTGGGTGCCTACCTGTCTGTTTTTGGAAAGGCTCAGGTTTTTGATGATACAAGCAGTATGTCCAACAATCACAGGATCTGTTTTATGCACTGACAGCAACATCCCCAGGCTCTGCAGTAGCTCAGCACATGCCAGAGTGTCCTGAGAAGAGTAACCAGTACTTCAATTACATCCAATATGGACAACATAACACAGCTTCGCGGTGAGCTATAGACAGATGGGTTTCAGCTCTGACAGAAGAGCACTAGTAAGCTCATTTAAACCAACAGTGTGGCTGGCTCTGGTGCTTTTTCTCTCAAATGTGGTCTACTGACTAGCACTAATGTACAGAGAACTTGCAATGGAAGGTAGAAGTCTTTAAGGTCCTGTCGTTTATTTTTGTTTGCATCAAATGCTTCCGGGAGGTTGTTCACAGTCAGGGGAAGGATGTGTGATCCCCGCTGGAAGAAGTGCTCAGGGTAGGTGTGAAAGGCAGAAGTACATAATGAAGTAGCTGCAGCAGCATGTCCTTGAGTACCTCAGCAATTTACTTCACCTACAATAATGGGCTGTATTTTAGGTCAGTTTGTGATGAGGCACCACTTCAGTAACGTGTTCTGAATAACATCATCTGAGTTTACATGTATTTCTCTGCTGTCTGGTGGATATTTTAGAGGGACCTCACTGAGTACTTAATTTCAAGTGTGGTCTTCCTCCAACTACCACTAATATTAATTGAATCATAGAATTGTTTGGGTTGGAAAAGACCTTAAAGATCATCTAGGTGAAACCCCCTCTCCTTTGGGCAGGGTCACCTTCTGCTACCTCAGGTTGCTCACAGCCCCATCCAACCTGACTTTAAACACTTCCAGGGACATGGAATCCACAACTTCTCTGGGCAATCTGTTCTGGTGACTCACCACCCTCACAGTAAGGAATTTTTTCCCTACTATCGAATCTAAATCTACTGTCTTTCAGTTTGAAGCCAGTACCCTTTTTCACGTAGTATCAGATCTGAGTAGGTAGTTGCCTCAATAACAGTATGGATTAGGGGGACACTGCTGTTTGTAAGATAAACCTGACCCTCAACAGGCTTTGGATTAGGTCTACAGCAAAAGATTTCCTTTCGCGAGTGTTTTTTCTTTCAGTCTCCTTCCCTTAGGAATTTGAGTTCTTTATGCCATTCTTCTGTTTGTTTGCAATGAATCATATCATTTGTGCTACTGAGAAACTGAGACACATTAGCAAAGGAGTTCAATGTAAAACAAATCATTAGTCTGATATACAGTTGCAAAAAATCACATAATTCTGAAACCTGTAAAGTGTCAGGATCACTAAAGCAGGATCATTGAAAGGCAGATGTCTTTAAAAGTTTAACTTGCATCTTTCTTTTACTTAGGTTAGATTTCAAAATTGTATCTTATTTTCTTTTAATATCAGCTGACATCTTCACTTACATTGATTTTACGCACTGTCACAACCAGCAATCCTAAAATAAAACATGAAAATAAATGGAAAGGGCAGTGCTATGTCTAAAGGCAGGTCATTTAAAGAATCCTTTATGCAGACATCACTGTAAATTTTCTTTAATTTTATTTTTCCTTCTCTTCAAAGGCAGAAGTAATATAATTTTAGATGATCCCATTAAATTACTATTGATGACTATTTTCTATGCTTTTGGACCCATGTCCTCTTTTATATGAAATCCCATCAACTAAGATACCCATATTTGATTTGCTACAGCCTGAGAGGAGGAAATTTTCTATGGGCTATAAATAAACTTTCTAATATATAAAGACCTCCCTGCCAAACTCTTTTGTTTATTTAGGATCTACAATAGCAAGTGACAGTACTTTGATTTTGCTGAACTTCTTTCTTTGGCTGGAATATGGTTGGGATCCAGATTTTGTCTGCTGGCACAATCCTGCACAGTGCAAGAGAATTACGAGAAAACTGTGAGTAAAAATAGATTGAGGAGTTCAGATGAATATTGATCTAACTTTTCCCAATATTAGAATATTTTTTAAAAAAGGCAAGGAAAAGCATTCCAGCAGCAAGTGTGCTTACAATTCTGATGCTGCACTTGCACTCCTTACACAGGGATTTCTTGACAAGATATATATTACCCCTGTTTACCATCTAGCAAGATGGGAAAGCAAAGTTATTTTGTACATGGAATGAAGAGTCAGTGGCACCATCTGCAACAGACAGACCTCTGCCACCCTGACTTCCAGGTCTTTGCTCAAAGGAATTTGATTCAAGAGTGCTTTCTCACAAAGCCTGATTCTTTACTGTTTCAGGGTTGGGCTGTCCTTGGGAGAACTGAATAAAAGTCCCCCTGCAAGAGGGAAGTTTTCCAGCTCTTGCTGGGAATCCCTGTCAACAGCCTTGCCAGGGGATTGGAAAAAGGGGGCTGAAGCAAGGAGAGAAACTGCTGTGAAACATTCCTGGGGGTTTGCTTCATGGTAACGAAAGGGCAGATGGATTTTCCCCCATTGTATCCTGGGTAGTATTTGTAATAATTCAAGCATCACTTGACTTGGTTGTAAAGGTTAGCTTTGTTCGGTGATTTGTTTTCTAAGAGTTGTTCCCATGGAGAAGTCCCTCTTTCACTCACAGAGAATTCAGCCTGAGTTAGAGAGAGAAACCTTGAAAAGATTTGAAAAACAGGCCAGAGAAGGCATGGAGGTGGGGAGGCAGGATATGAGTAAGGAGAGGTCAACCTCCTCTCAGAGTGCCTTGGGCTCACTTGCACAAAGCAGCAATATTCAATAGTCAGGGACAGCCGTGTTTGCTTGCTAAAACAAAGTCTGAGATGTAGATACTTCTCACTGGAGAATAAAGCCCCAAGGGTGATGCTTTACTTTGCAGTCTCCTGCTGCTGATCCTTTTTCCCCCATGAAGGATGGGCTGTTTCACTGCTAGTGTAACAAGGCTAAGCTCTCAGTGCCTTTGTTCCCACTGATGTTCCTCATAGCCAGGGGTTTGAAACACTGGTAAAAACAAGTTTCGGAATCAGGGAGGAAAGAATTTGTGGGTACTCTTTGCTGAGAGAACAAAAAGTGTAAATGATGTCTGGGGACAAGAAAAGCAAAAGTGCGAGAAGTGGTCACAGCACAAGCCTGCCAGAGTTCAAGAAGCATTTGCATGATACTCTCATGGTGTGACTCCTGGGGATGGTCCTGTGCACGGCTAAGAGTTGGACTCGATGATCCTTGTGGGTCCCTTCCAACTCAGTGTATTCTGTGATTCTGTGAGCGAGGAAATGTTCCAGCATAATGCCTTAAACAGAGTAACATTTTTACTGTGCAAATAGCCTTCAACTAACTTAATGTATTTCAGTAGTAAGGTTGTTGAGGGCAAATTGTGTTTGGATTATATGAGGCAGTTTGACAAGAAATAAGGATATTTGGTGCTCACGCAGCCAGCATAAAACCTATGAAGCCACCATGCATTCGAATAGCTCTGTGATCTAGCTGCTGCTTCCCAGGCATTGAGTTTATCATGGCCCAGAGTCAGAGGAGGGGCAATTTGGTTTGTACTGTGCTGTGTACAGGCAACTGAGTTGCAAGGCACCAAGCTTCCAACACCCACAGAAAAATTTCCAATCAGGCTGCGTGTATGTCAGCCACAAGACACATCTAAGGCCATCTGCGACTACTCAGATTGTCTGTCACTACTGCTTAAAGCAGGAAGGATTATCACATTTTTTTGCTTTATGTACCCAACCTCTGACTAACTTAAAATGTTGTTAGCTTAAAACACCTATCAAAACCCTTTCCAAACCATGTTCCTAAGGATGCCTGTAAAGAAAAAGCACATTTAAAAATAATAATTTGTATTTGTTGTAGTTTAGTTCTAATCAGACTTCTTTGTGTATCTGCATAGTGTTGCACTGTTAATAGTGGTGTTTACCCTGAACCTGGGCAAAATAACTATTCTGTAACCAAGGACATGAGGATACACAGTCCTAGTGAAAACCCTAACAAATTAACTAGAGACACCCAGGATTACAAATTCTATTAGTCCCCCTTGTTGTTTTGATCCTAATTCAAAGTATCTTAATATTTTACAGGTGTACTTTTGAATAAAACTGTTCATTTAGAGAAGTAATGTACATTTGCCCTTTATTTTGTACTGATAGAGTTTAAATGAGTGCCCTAAATTCGTTTCTCCGCTTTATGGTTTGTCTGGAAGTTCTGTAGCCAAGAAATAACTTCCTTGGTTGCCCCCATGGTGGCAGTCTCTCATGGTGCTATGGGTGTGTCCTCCCTCTTGCACACCCATCTGGAGACCTGTGGTCTGGGGACTGAGGGGACCATAGGGAGTTGCAGGGAGTGCAAGGCAGTGTCCATATATCCAAGGAATCTGACACTCATGTCCACCTCTGCTTTCTCATTGGTATCTCTTTTGGCTCCCACTCACCACAACAGATGGCTCCTTGGATAGTTAGTGATAGTGCAAATGCAGTAAACAAAGTGCTGGTCTCCTAGAGCCTACCGATCATTCTCAAAACTCATTTCACATGCAATTTTGTGATAACAGAGCATTACCCCAGGTGGTGGCCAGAACTATTCTTCCCCCTCTGTTCTTGGGAAATGACCTCTCCTACCTGGTTGTGTGGGTGCTGGGACAGTATCCAGAGCAAAGCGATGGAGGCACGACGCACGTCCTCACTGCCAGATGCCAGGAGAGAGCACAGCTTGGGCAGGACATTCTCAGCAACCATCCCAGCCTGGATGTCCGCTGGTTTGGAAAAATGATACAAGTCAGGGAGGTTCAGAGCACTGCAAGGAGGCATTCAGGCTCTGACTCAAACAGTTGGTTGTGCCTCAGTGATCAAATTAGAGGGCACCTCCCGATCTCTGTGGAATGGGACAACGCTAGATGTTTGGTTATAAAAATAAACCCTCATTTGTTCTGGTTACTTTTACTGAGGGATTAATACAAGCCTGATGGCAGAATGTAGGTTTGAGCACCCTCAGTCTGTATCTGAACCTCAAAAAGAAGAACGAGGGCAATTTTCTGAGTCCGTCATTGGCATAAGGCCCGGTAAGAAGGTGGCAGCTTCTGCTGCACAGACAGAAAGACCTCCCCAAGCACCATCTATCTCACAGAGTCATGGTTAAGCAGGGGAGAGATCAGCCATCCCACTGAATTGTTATACCCCACTTGTCCCTGCAACTTCAGCGAGTGCTTTTGGGAACTAAAAGGCGATGCCAGAGGAGCCAGTAGGTGGAGAGGCAGATCTAAAAGGTCAAGCAGACCAGGGGGTTTCAACCACACCAAGGAGCAGTGCAGCAAGTTCCTTCACTCTCAGCTCCATTATAATTGTGATTGCTTGAAAATTAAGCACCCCTAAATTTTCTAGATGAACAACTCTACCCTGGACTCTGGGGCTTTAGCACTGACCATGCCAGTCCTCTGCTTTCACCTCCTGAGTATGTCATAGACACAAATCTTGGATATTTGATAGGATAGTTTTTTTTTTAAGATGATGACAAATGCTTGGAAGAAAACTATATTTAATGATAGACAAAATCATCCCTTGGGAGAAGACAGGTACCCTCTCAAGCAACAATTTCAGGAGATTTTCTGTCCTAATCACGTTTCACGCTTAGGAAACACGGAAAGGGGAAAAACTTAGCAACTTACTAAGGCTCTGTGTATAAGAAGACCTCTGCTGCCTTTCTCACTTTGTCCAGATCCTTTCCCCTCAATACCTGGGAGCTCTGAGGCAGATTTAGTTAGGATATGCATTGAATCCCCCTCTTCCCTTAACATCCAGTTAAAATGTAGAAAAGAAGGTATCCCTTTGCTTTTAATATGAAAGTTTCCCAGCCCACTGTGCTCACTCTGAAAGGCAGAGAAACAAAGAGTGTGGTTTGTTTTTCTCCAACATATTGCTTACCACTGATAGCCAAATTTCTTAGGCAAACACATGCCTGGCTTGAAACCTGCTTGTGCCAAAGAGGAAAAAAAAAAAGCATGAGAGAGGGGAGGAAAACGAGCAGTTTCAGTAATGCATGTTCTTGCCTACTGGATGCAAAATAAACATGACAACGCTAGAAAGCTATTACATTATCTTCAGAGAATATACTTTGGCACATGATTTTTTTCAAAGTTTTGATGAATTTTTTTTCAACATCTTAGTACCAGTCATCCTGTCATTGATGATAAAGAGCCAGAGGGGTTCAGAGGTTGGTTTTACTTTAAAATGTCAGGTAAGTTATAGGAAAGTGAAGGAAAAGGAATTGTCCCATTTGCTTTGCCTTTTTTTCACCTGCCTTCTACACAGTATTTCAAGTTCCACCCTTTAAATCCTGAAATGTGGCTTACTGAAGTTTCTTTGATGTGACTCCTGACAAAGCAAAATTTTCAAGATGTTATTCCTCGAAGCTATACAGTAAAAGTTCTGGATACCAAAAAGAAAAAAAATTAGCATAATAGATGCTTGACACCTTCTGTCACAGACACAGTGATCAAAGGCAGAGCCTGGACAGGGCATGTCACACCTGTAGTTTCAAGTTAATAGCATACAGGCCATCCTAGTCTAAAGGAAGTGTCCAGGGCAGTGGAACAACTTTAATGATTTTCCTTTGTTTTCTCCATACACTGACCTTGTAGGACCTATGTACCTTCTAACATAGGTGTTGTTTCTTATGGGAAACATGCTGGATAGGTACCTCTATGAGGCTGAAACTGGAAGCCCAATTTTATAGCTCTACTTCTATGCTAAGCCTTTACACAAAGGGAAAGCTACAGCTTTACCTTGTCCACAGAAGAGGATAGAAGAGATATGAGTGTCCGCAGCAGGAATCTGTCACCGGGTCTTAGCAAGGCTTTGTGGTGCTGAACATTGGCTGCCACGTTGCTTAGGGCAGCACAGCTGTAATACTGCAAAGGACCAAGAAAGAGTCAGAAAGAGAGGAGGTCACAGTGGTGTCATGTGGAAGAGAATACAAATAAAGTGGAGAAATGCTCAGATTTAGAGCCAATGAAAACAGAGTGCTTTTTCATCCTAAGGGTGTTTATTGGGTAGACACGACATGCTACAGCTACTACAGCAGTCCTCCTGTGGGGTGTTGCACAAGCTCATTAGGAGCCTGGCTATTCGGGAATATACTGTCCTGCTGCAGCAACATTGCTGCTGGCACCTAAGTTAGGTCATCTGCATCTACTGTATTATATGTTTCCATTGATTTACTTAAGCTGGATGTAGTTATTGTCCTAGCATGCCAAGAGATCCTTTCCAAAGGATTTAAACATTAATGCTAGGGAGGATTATACATATAAGAGTATGTATTACTAGGGAGGTATAATTAGAAGAAACAGGTTGAACTGCAGAGAAGGAAATTTTAAGATTAATCTCAGAGAAACCAGAAAATGCTGAGGCAGTTTGCAGAAAGCAATTCTAGAGGGTCCATCCCTTCACAATAAAACTGATGGAGAAAACAATTCTCTGCTACTCAGAGGACTGAATGAGCAAACTAACAGATGATGAGGCTTACAACTCTGATTCAGTTTTTTCATCAGCATACTTTTGAACCAAGACCATCTCTCTGCTGTGTGCAGAATCACAAAGAAGTATCTGCGGTAGGCATAAAATAGGAAGATTTCCAGATATTTACAATAATAAGAAAAATATCTTTGCAAGCTATGTCTCCTCAGAACGTTTAGTAAAATTGCTTAGAGCGGAAGATCAAAGTAAGGATGCAAAAACCCCAAATCAAACAAAACAAAAAGACCCAAAATATCAACCAATCAACCAAAACAAAAAGACCCAAAAAACCACCAACCAATCAACCAAAGGAAAAAAACCAACCCCCCCCCAAAAAACAGAAGAAGAGACCTATCTGGAAGTTGTCTGATGATCTGAAAGACACAAGAAGGTATCCACATAACAACTCTGTTCATGCATTAATGTGTGCTGGCAGACACACTTCTGCATCATAAACTTTCTCCCATAAAGTAAACAAATTAAGTGTTTTGAATGTACATTATCTGACTTTCACCAAGATGCTCTCACATGCTTTCCAACTTCTCTAGAGAAACCTTCCCTCCTCTCCACCTTTTCACTTCTACATACTGATGTTTGTGCTCTCCTTCCAGTCACACTGTTACTGTTTTAAAATCTGAACTGTTTAAGCCATACCTGCACTTCTGAGTCGGGAGATTCCAGCAGCAGGGCAAGAACTGGTAGGGCTCCCTCCTTGCACAGGACCTGTTGGATTTTCTCTGCCATTAAAAAGAAAAAAAAGAGTCCTGTAAAGGTGTCTTTCCCCTTTCCTCCCTCTCATCTGGAGGTGCCATTCAAAAGGGATATGCACAGTCCTTGGATTCTAGAGAGTGATGATTTTGTCCAAATATATGCCAGCCAGTGTGACTGGAGAGTATGTAACTGAGAGCTTGTGCAATATAGCAGTATGCAGATATTTTAGCAAAATGACTAGCAGGCTGTCTGATGAAGCTTTTGCAGGTTTTATGTTAAAAACTGTCCTGAGAATCTGAATTGCTAGAGAAGCTGAAAAGCCTCAGGTATTATCCACACCATGTTTTCTGTGTTTCAAAAAGAAATTCTTTTAAAAATTCTGAATAATAACAGAAGTGTAATAGCCAACTGTATAAATTGTTGCCAACTGTTTCCTTCCACAATGTAGAGTTAAGAGGTGTTATTCATGACTTTACCATTTAGCTCTGTGGAATAATGGTATCATCTAGGTAAGTGAGAGTTAATGCTATTTTGTTTCAAAATTAATGTATAGTAGTGTACATATAATTGCAGAGGACCGTATACCGCTTTTGCTAAAGCTGTTGGCACGTATCCCAGGAGCCTTTAATGTCTGACCCATAATAGTACACATTTCACATATTCCAACACCAAGTTCGTTAGAACAAATCAAAAGTTCCTAGAGTTTGACTTTGTTGGATAAGCGTTTGTTTCAAAGATTGTTTCAAAGTAATACCGTATGTGCTGCTAAATTTTAGGCCAAGTTATTTCTTTAAAAAATGGTTATTTTTTTTATATCAATTTTCTTGATTATTTAAGTATTCATGCACTAGCCCCTTGGAGTTGAAAATCAAGTCTTTCTCTTTTGTTCTTAGGTGAAAAAGGGCCTGCAGTAGCTAAACTTAAATCACCAACCTGTGGTATCAACATGAATGCCATGTGCAGAGGAAATAACTTTATGCTCAGATATGCTTTTATTCTTCCCCATACCTTTTGGATTATTTTTCCAGTGAGAAATTTTCTTTCAGCAATTTAAGTAACCCATTGGTCTGAAAGTACCTGATTGTGTGAGGTTGAGAATAGCACCAACTGCATTTTGTTGAACTCTGGGATCATAGGACTTGGCAAGAGACAGTAGGGGTGTAACTCCTCGAGCAGCACCAATAGCCTCTTGGTTGGACTCTGGAGAAGAGAATCAGAGAAAGAAAGAAATACTTAGTGCCATCCTCCCATGAGCCAGGAGTAGGAGAACTAGCAGGGCTAGTTCTTCAGTGTTAGCTTCTCTGATTCTTTGGTATATATTAAAATTTCTCTGCATGCTCAAAGGAAACTGTTAAAAATTCCAAGAGCTTAATATGAAAGAAACCAATTCATGAATTCTGGATTAGCCATAGATCACAGTTGGTTCAATGCTTTTGTTTTATGACTAGGACAATTAAAATAAAAGAACCTTAAGTCCCCTTAAACAGGTTAACAAAGTGGTGTACTTGCCTTGTATCCTTGGTATGTCTGATCAAGCTATTCAGTGTAAAAACCAAAACCCACCTAATTAACTGCAGGTAAGATTGAATTAATTTAGTAAGGTATATTCAGCGACAATTTCTCTCTTTGAATGTTCCTATGATGCTCCTTTGACAACTACAAACAATGCAGAGCTTTCTAAAGACAGAATTTGATTTAACCACTGGAATTTGAGAAGATGCTTCTTTTCTGAAGTGGTAGTGATTCCTTGCATGGCAATGCATTAAGTTGCGCAGTTGTATTCAACATCCTGGAGTACAAGGAGAATTCAAAAATTATCTCCAGAGTCCTTTGAGATCCCTTGATGAAAAACCAAGGGAAAAAAGAAAAACTATAATACTTAGTGCTGTTAAAATAACTATATATTATAAAATACTGTATAACATATTTACATACTACATAAATAAGTATACTACTCATGATGAAGTTATACTATGCTATGAAATATAATGTAATTTAGAAAAAAAATAATCTGCTTTTAGTTCTGAACTTACTGAAGGTAGCCTCAGCTGTGCTGTATGGAAGAGAATCCTTCTATTATGCTCTTCCCTGCCCCTCTACCCTGAGGCCATCAAAATATTTGCAGCAAATAACCTGCTGCCACACTAAGAGAGCTATGGTCCTCTCCCCTTTACCATCTTATTTATATCTCTATATTATCTGTATTTGTATCTTATAAGTACTTTAGTGGTTAATTTTGAAAAGATAAGGTGTTAGCAGTGGTGTTCTTTGAAGTTGATGAGATTTATATGGGAATTAGACCAAATATTAATTCTCTTCATATCATAGTATCCTGCAGACTATTTTATAAAAGGACAAAGCAAAGTCCATAGTCTACATCTTTCATTGTTTATAAGCCAAACTGCCTCTGAAGACCTTAGGAGTTTTAGTTGAGTATTGCTTCATTTATGTACATTTATAGACAGTTAAACAATGGCCACTCTCTGGAAGTTTGCCAAGAGAAACATGAGGCAGAACAGAGCAGAAAAAAAAAAAAAAAAGAAGGTATTTGGGTGAGATCAAGTCTTCAGGTACCAACTTAGAGAGTTATTAGAACGAAGCTATTATTTTTATACCTGGAGCCTATCTAATGGAGAACTGACACAAACAGATAATCCAGGATATTTATTCAAGTGTAGTTCAGATAGTATCAATTTAATATACCAGGACAAGTCATTTTCTATCTTCATATGAGTATTTTGTACTCAAGAAGATACCTTTTATTCTGGAAAAAATATTTGAGCAAAATAAACCTTCTGGGAAGAGTAATGTATTTAAAAATAGGTTTTCCACATGGTAAGCTATTATTCTGGTGAAATAATGTGGTCCATTTCATAGATAAGCCTTTCTCTAATCTAATCTGCCTACATATTGTTCTTTTGTTTCCCTCAGCACAAGCAGAAATTCTTTTGTGTGACTCCAACTGATGGAAATCAGTCTGGTGTGATGTTAACTAATCTGCTGAGTGAAAAAGAGAGGTAAAAAGATTGAGAATTCAGATATCACTGCTTCCTTCTTTCTTGCACACAATACTTTCCATGAATGTTTGTGAATGTGGGAGAGAACCTCACATTTGAGCAAAGGGATTATGACCACTGGACAAAACTTGGGCAAGTTCTTTCTGTTTTGTCATCTTATGACAGACTGGTCAGAGAGACCTCTCTCACTAAGATGCGTAACTGTACTATCATCTCTGTAAGAGATGTGGCAAACTAGATGATGTTTCTCTCTTGGACCACCTGTTTATCTTAATGCAGTCCCTCCCCTAATGCCCCTTGGAATGCTTTTAGAAGGAAACCACGTGTTCAGATGCTACTCTAAAGTGGGGAAATCAACAGCATCTACTCAAGCTGTGTTTGAATAACTCACCTTGAAACTGCGTTTATAAATTCTTTCCTTCCACTCTCTGACATTTGTGTTCTTGAAAATTCCCGTCAGAACAAATTTGAATGTGCTCTACACTCAGTGCATCCTTGTTTTAGCTAAATTCACATGTTCAGGCCTCCCTAAACCCTGAAGCTGTCAACATTTAGTTCTGTTCTGGTGTACTCTGAGAAGAGTTCTTAGCTCAGAACTCATTACTTTCACTCACTGATTGAAAAGCTGCTGATAATTGCAAATATGCATGCGTCCTTTTGCTGCATGGACAAATGCTGGTGTTGGAACAAACTAACCTTCAAATCATTTTCATCTGAATGGGCTGGTTTGCCCTTAATTTTGGCTACCAATATTGCAGCAGGTAAGTACCAGACAACCAAGCTTATGCATAACTTGCAGTCACATTGCTAAACAGCTTCACTCTTGCATGCTTGTTTGCAGCAGAATAAAGACCATTCTCAGATGCAGAATTCTAGTCACCTTCAAGATATCTAAGGATCTTCTTAATTTGGTTGTATTTCCATATTTAGCTTTTTTGCATGAATGGTTTACTTGAAAGACATGACTGAACAGGATACTTTTCTCAAGTGACACTTCAAAATATCATAGTCTGTGAGTTAAAACAAACCCTAGAGAATTGGCTCTTGCTTTAGTCTCGCTGCTGTGGTAGGTAAATATTATCTGAAAAATAAATAGATAGACTCAGTCTATCTAAATCATAATTAAACTGGGACAGAGATCCCCAACACTAATCAAATCCCAGGCAGCAACCCAGCCCATACACTTGCACAACTGCCCAGCTCTATGTTCAGCAGATGTCTTCCTGTCTGGTTTGAAAGCTGCTTGAGAGCTTAACTTGAACTATTTGCGCTCAGAAGGACACTGGCTCTTAAGGAAGCATGCAAAGGTATTAGGTGACCACCCTCAATAGGGAATGAAGGTAGACTGGATCTGGAGTAACTGAAAGTTCCCTATATTCCAGGTTAAAGATATCTAAAAGTGAGAGCGTGCCTTCAGGACTAAGTAACACTCTTAGGCCCCCTCAGACAAGTTACTTTCTCTGTGGGCTGCTTAAAACAGATAATGGGATATCTCTGTAAATCTTCAGGGGCATAACTTCACTGACCACACAAAAAAATGTCCTTCTAGTACCAGGTACCTAAAATTTTAGTGATGCCATGCCTAACTGAGACATTTAAACGAGGCAATTTGCATTCCACACAAAGTAATGTTGTATGCAGAATTCTTAACCTGACTGTAACAACACAGAACATCTAAAAATAAGTTCCTAAGGGAAGTGTTTTAAAACCTGAAAATACTCCAAAAAAAAATACAACAAAAAAGTGGGATAGAATCAGCACTTTCATGTAGTTGAATCCTGCTTATCCACTCCCCCTTTGCAACCTAAATACTTAAATGAGAAATGAACACTATCACCATGCTTCTCTCAGCCTCTGGGAGATCAGACTGCAACCTCCCATGCTGGAGAGGGAAGCGAGTGGAATAAATACTACAGGGAGGGAAATAAATGTTATTCATGGCTTTCATACAGACTTGTACACAATTTTTACAGTAGAATTGCACATTTTGCACATGGTAGAAGTCAGACTAACTTGATAACCTTTCTTTTGGTAACTGTGGTTCAACTTACCTGTCTGGATACTAGGAAAATGTTTCTATCATGGTATGAAATATGCATAGTTAAGAGAAAGAAGTTGATGACAAATGCAAGTAGTACGTGATGGCTAACGAACTGACTAAAAGCAAGGTGGGCAGCAACTTTTGCTAAATGGGAAGGACCACCTGGAAGGAGGCTACAAATGGAATTCCACAAGGAGGGGTCTGTAGTTGATTTTGAGCCAGAAAGCTAATACAA
The DNA here is from genome assembly GCA_013396755.1 of Sclerurus mexicanus. Taxonomy (NCBI): domain Eukaryota; kingdom Metazoa; phylum Chordata; class Aves; order Passeriformes; family Furnariidae; genus Sclerurus; species Sclerurus mexicanus. The sequence goes on from VWZF01001871.1 coordinate 345,379, forward strand.
AGCTGTCAGTGCAGCACTGTCAATGCAGTGGAGGACTTGAATATTTTACAAATAACAGACAAGTTAGAAGACTGAAGCAACAGAAGCAGAATGAAGCCTTATAGTACAAAATGCAGGGAATGTGCACTTGGAAACATTTGTGTTAGACCCTTAATTAATTGGTGTCTGCTGGAAATTGCAGCAGAGGAGGAGAAAGACTAAGTGATTAAGTCAGCTGCAGGATGACATCACCGTGGCACAATCACCAAAACAGCAAGTGTTAGATATCATGAGATGTACCATAAAACATATTTCCCTAGGTGCCACAATGAAAGACACAGGTAATACCACAGCTGAAATACTGCACATTTCTGGTGACTTCACTTTCAGAAGACATAAATTCAAAATGGAACTCCTGCTGCGTTTATGTATATCTCGGGGCTGTAACAATGCCTGAGGTCTGTGGTATCATGATACAGCAGATACAAATGCTATGTTCCATTCCTGGAACATATCATTTACACTCAGAAGGTCTATGAAGATGAATGGAGAACCTCACTTACAAGGAGTCTTAAATGAGCTTGGCTTTCTCAGTCTAGTAAAATGAAGGAGCCTCATCAACATAGACATCAGAGAGATAGAACTACTGAAGCAAAAGTCAAAGTAGACACTAATTAAGATAAGCTGGTCATGAATACATTTAAGATGAAAATCAGAGAAAGGTTTGTAATCATAAGAGCATGAATGACAGAAACACTGAGAGAAATACCTTAACTGGAATGTCGAGATGTTGAATTTATGACGTGGGAATACCAAAACTTGCTGCTGCATCTTATGACTCTTAAACCAAATGTAAATAGGTTGTTTTATCTTGAAATGTGATCTAAGCATTGAATGAATTCATTGTAGATGACAAAGGGAAGGAACAGCACACTCACCTGAAACAGCCAAAGTCATGATGCAGGCACAGGAATTACATTGGACACTGGGATCCTCTGACTCAAGCAGATCCAGAATTGGCTCAAGTAAACCCATTTGAACAACTAGTTCTTTGTCAACTATTCATAAATTCAAGAAAAAATAGGACAAATAAAAAAAAAATAGTTAATGCCTCTGGAAAAGAATATATCATTCTTTGACTGCTTTGGGAATCTGTAGTATGATTATACAAAACACACATAAGATAGAAACAGCCTGATAGGCACTCATAGTCCCTAGCTTGGTTTGCTTGATTTCTCTTCAAACTCCTGCAAAGAGCATAAGAGATGTTCAGAGGTTCTAGGTCAGCAGGTCACAAATATTTTTGCTAGCAATTCTGTTTACAAACATAATTACTCAGCACTCCCCTCACTCTTTCTTTTCCTTCTGATATCTACCTTTTAAATATTAATTTTTACTTATAAATAGTGACATGATATTATTTTCAGCAGAATCCTTAAAAAAAAAGTAAAGAAGAAAGCCAGCTTCACTGAAGACTGATCCTATCTTCCACTGTTATGGGATTGCATGATGGAATATTTGTGGCCCAGGTGTCCAGGAGTGCAGTAGTAGGTGCAACAGACTCCGTTGACAAGGTGGGAGGTGTTCATGCCCTGTCTATCAACATAAACTTTGTTGGGAAGTTTTTCTTCTGCAGATCCCAGTCCCTATCTCAATTCCGTTTGCCCTGCTAGTTACAGAAGAAACTGAATTCTATTAAATATTTAAACTTTTTTTTTTAATCTGCAAGCAATTTAAGACTAAGGTCCAGTTCATAAATAATAAAAAAATGAGCACTGTCTCACAGGTAGAGTTTATTTCTAAGAGCTGCTATCTATTGTTTGAAAAGGCTAGCATTGGGATCTCAATTCAAGAATGAGAATAGAATTCTCACACCAGTCTGGGAATAATTTATAAGCCTTTGCACACAGATTCAAGAACTCCTGCCACATGATATAATCTAGCTGGAGGGATCTGATATATCTTGATGCCCCCAGAACCTATGTAGCTTGCAGTCAGAAACACACTCACACTTGTCCTATCTGGATCACAAAAAAAGGAATTTGAATTTGTGTAGACCTGAATGTGTAGATGTGCCTTCCTTCTATCTGACCCCGGCTGAAGAGATACTTTTTCACCTGAAGACAGATGTGTTGTTAATTACTCACTATATCCTTCCAGCAAGAAGTTGACAAGAGACAAGGAAGACATCTGCTGCACCTCCAGGTCAGCAGATCGTAGTAAGGCATAGAAGGGTTCCAGATGCTCTACAGGCAGGGGGATATTCACTGCAAGAATGAAAGGAAATATTCATGAGTCTCACTGCTCACCACAGTCACATTTTTGCCTTGCTGGTCTTTAGCCTCAGGTACTTCTATACATGTGTTGAGTGGTATTCCCCTTCATTGAAATTCCACTGCTATTAGCAAACAGGGCAAGTTTCCTGAAAAGGTTTTGAATGATCAAGTCCTTCAAAAGCATCATGGAAAGGGAAATCATATGCCTTGCTACCAAACAGGTTATTCTGCCTCACTGCTGGTCCTTGTGTTGTGGCCATCTGCACTTTTTATCCAGCAAAAAATACACAGGATAAAGTTACTATGCCATGGGACAGAATATTTTCTTTGAAGTAAATTTAAAACAAACAAATAGATAAATAAGTTGCAACCTGCTTGTTGCTGGTATTTCTACCTTTTTGTAGAACCCAGTCTTCCTGGAATTTTATTTGGGATATCTAGGTTGACTCCCAACCATTTACAAATTACCTCAGGAGCCAAGTGCTCCCACAGTATAGCTGGGACAAAAGAGAATGTTTCCCTCATAAATTTTCCCAACAATCTGGCCTCTAGAGCTTTGTTCTGTTTCAAAAATTACAAAATATAAAACATTAAAGAGTCACTATGTCCATTTCCTTCCACCACATGTTGACTGTGTTGCTCTCAGGAGATTCAGTATACACTAAGTACTTTGGGCTCTACTGAGTTTTACAGAAATATTACAATTACATAAGTGAGAGTCTTTTGTAGTCATGCGAGATATCTCCTCATAGCACAACCATGAATTAACTCTGTCTACCTGGCAATGACAGCATTTCCATTTTCTTTAGCAAACAACATAGCAAGAAAGAAAAAAACCCACAAAACTTTGCTTAATGAATCAAAGGGAAATTCACATTTGGAAATAATACTTTTATTTATAATTATGTGAAAATTTTCTAATGCACTGAGAAAACTTACTGTGCTGACTCATATGCAAGTAATAGAGGGCAGCCGACTGCTGTAAACCTGGGTTTTCTGAAAAGGCTAAGGTCCTCAAGGCTTCCAGAGGGTCCTTTCCAAGGGGTGACATTTCAAAACCTGAAGACAATAACAGCACAGGCTCAATTACACCTCAAAAGGGTTAGTTTGCAAAAAGAAATTAAAATTTATAGCCAACCAAACACATAAGGATTTTTGTACTGCAGCAACTCCATAAAGCTCATCTACCCTTATTCACGTTTCCATGAGCAGAAGTAATAGATGAGTTGGGAATAACGTGTCCTTGGCAATGTCTCTTGTAAAGCTCACAAAGCTAGTGATTGGAAGCAAGATACTTTATAAACTTTAAATATTTTTATGCTATCTAATATAAATGCAGGTGTTCCTGTTCTCTGTAAAAATCTTTATCTTTCTCTGAATCACAGAAAATCTGTTAAAAAATACCTACTGAATGTGGTGTTCTTAGTTATGCACTGTAGAAAGAGTATATATTTCTAATTTACTACCTTTGAAGTTCACTGTGTTTCTCATCTTGGGTATTATAAGAAAGGATTTCAGGGAATAGCAATATGGATTGCAAATGGGTTTGCCTCGGGCTCTAGCATGAGCCTACCTGTTCTCAAGTATGATAGTTCCCCTATGAATAAACCAGATGTTCAACAATAGCTATCAAGCAATAGCAGTCATGCACGGCATGACTTCTGTAAGTCACTGTATAATATAATGTGGGGAATGGAGCAGCAGAGAGGAAAATAAAAGGGACATTGAACTAATGCTCAGTGGTATGAATAGAGTTAAATAGGTAGCATGGTATAAATTGACCGGTGGAGCACACAATTTAAGCTATATTTTCAGGCAATAGATTAAAGTTTGCACTAATGATTGAAATATCTCTATGAAAAATACTTAGCTCCTTTACCTCCCGTGGGAGAAAGGGATGTGAGGGACAGGAGCTTTCACAAATCAGTGCAAAACTCAGCCGGTATCTCAAGCCATTAGACGGCATTGATATGTCAAGACTAGCAAATTCCTATCTTCAGGATTAAGTAAGTGAGCTTCACACAAGAACTACGTCATATAAAGATCATTTTTGTTTCATAATTAACAATACACACAAAGGGAAGGACTAGCCTGTGTGTGCAAGCTTTTAGAGATAAAACAAAAAATCCCTTCATATGGTTTAATTTTGTTCTGTACACACTGCATCTTCCACATATCTGTGTTTTTGTTTGGGAGAGTGATAGAGCAGAAACCTTCAAAATCTTCACTTGCTTACAATATCAAACATTTGCCGCCCTAGCTAACAGGTGAGTATGATGAATGGCCACGAAGTCTCTCCTTGCACCCAAATTGTCCAAACACTGGCTTCCTGCCTATTGCAATTTCTTCAGAACTGAGGATGGCCTTGCTCCATCTTGGAATAAAATGCACAGGTGAGTGTTAAAGTAAGAGGGGTGTGTCTTGGTTCTCTTTGTGAGGCTTCCCAGCCTCCATCTGTCTGGGCAGCAGGATTTGGCCACTTAGAATTAAACACGGTTCTGCTACCTGGGTGCTGTATCCTATGTATGCTTCCTATCATAGACAGTGGGATCTCCTGAAAGCACACATTGCCATCTGTGTACTGCTTTCAGAGAAGCTCTAGGCTTCCTGCTGCTGTACGCCAACTCCTGAGGATCCAAGACAGACAAGCCTTTTGAAGACTGATCTCAGAGAAGAAAGGATCCCCTCAGAAAACATACATATTCTTTTCGGGAAGCATCAGTGGGTGCTGCAAGAGGCCATTCTGGCCTCACCATGTTTTCCAGAGCACCCCTCCATTACACCTAATCCATCAGCTGAGCTGGGACACTGCCAAGCCAATCCCTTAAACAGTCAGGAGCATGCTAGCCTTTTAAGAAAAAGTTCAGCCCCGGAAGATCTCCACTGCGTAACAAGCTGAAAGATCTGGCCCTATTCAGGGTATCAATGTCAGGATTTAACCAGCACTTAAGGTGCAACAGCTAGTGAACCATATCAGCAGCACAGGACCCACCACATTCATAGGCTAATGACACCAGCTAATACCAGGTGCGGCTAATTCACACATCTTCCCAACAATCCGAGTCACAGCAATTATTCCAAAGGTTGTTCATGGCAGATCCTTTCAAACAGCGTTAACTGTGTCACACCAAGGAAAAATGTCTCTCCTGATTCCCCTCACAAGATGGTTTTATATTCCTCAAAAGGCAAGTAAAGAAATAGTAGTTTGTGTTCTGCACCCTTCACACAAATGAAAGTAGAAGGCTATGCAATTTTTGTGTAGTAGCTTCAGCTGTAAGTTGCTAAACTTACAGCAATATACGCAATTAGCTGTGAGACAAAGCAAAACAAAACAAGCAATGGCCCCTATCTAAGCTTGAGATAAGGACTGGTTTGGGGTTAGAACTCTGACAAAATAAACTCATTCAAGATGACTTCAGTGATGAAATAAAAAAAAAAAAGTTTTCCTACTGATATTGTTGTATCCTAGGACAGAACAAAAAGGACATCACAAATAGATAAACAGGGGAATTAGGCAGGTAGCCTGTAAAACAAAGAAGACAGATGAAGAGTTATGGATCTACTTTGGTTCAAGCAGAAACTCGTGATTGTGCTTAAACCTGGTATCTAAAATGTTTGCACAAGAGCACAGTTGCTTGGCATCCTGGGAACCCAGTGATGCTTGTCCCAGGGTGACTTTGTCCTTCCCCATGTATGGTCCAGACACCCCCAGCACAAGTCCAAGTGTTCTGCAACCAGCCAACATGGAGGTGTTCAACTGTACACATCCCACTGTGATGTGCCTGCTCACAGCTTGGCGCTCAGGTAGCAACCAGTCTTGGCACAGCTCATCTCTGGCTCTGCAAGCTCAGTGACTGACTTCAAAAAATTAACTTCTATTACTAGACGGACTGACTTCTAGGAAACATACTTACATGGGTTATGTACTAACAGTGGTGGCAGAGCAAGAAAGCGACTGACCGTTTCTGCCTAGATCTAACTGTTGCACCACTTGAGCCCTTGGTGTCCTGTACACAAAGAAAAGGTTCTGTAGCTCTGGCATTTCCTACATCGTCACCAAGCTGCCATGCCAGAGTAGAGCAGCAAGCAACCTGCTCTCGACCCACAAAATCAATCTTCTTCTTTCACAACTCTTCAGAAAGAGACAGGTCCTCTTACCTGTTTCAATATGCTGCAGAAACTCCTGTGCAGTCACTCTCTCGTGAGGCTGTAGGATGGGCTTGTACAGCTGTCTCTTTCTAGAGCTGTTTTGTTTTAAGCAGGAGCATTTGCTTATCAGAGTTAAGCATTCCTTGATGCCATGCACCAAGTCGGACGACATCCTCTGAACAAAGGCTACGAAGTCCCGCAGCAGCTGCCTGCATCGTCCACATAGTTGACCCATTCTTAATCCAAGAGCAGCACAAAGCAAGAAGAAAAGGGAGGAGATGGAAAGAAAAGTTTCTTCTCAACTTGTCCACTTTTTGCACTAGCTAGCTTCCTCAGTGTTTGCTCTCCTACAGAAGTTAACACCACACCACGTGCAGCTGCTGTAAGGTAGACAATCTTCTGCGTCCAAAAAACTGCATTTCACAAGACTGGTTTCTGCAGATCTCTGCAGAGTGTACCAATTATTATTGAGAAGGCTGGACTGGAGACACAATCAAACAACCTCCCTTTGCTTGAAGAAAAATAAAACAATGACCTAAACACATTTTGTGGAGAACAGATGGCATTTAAGTCCTGGAGCATTCACCAAAGCTTTCATGAGGATAGAAAAGCTCTGGGATAACGAAAAACGCAACCTCAGTTTTTGTAAGACAGCTTCCCACATGAAAGGTAGGCACCACCTTTCCTGCATGTGTACAAGCTGCAGCTACCAATTGGAGGGGAAGGGAGAAAAAAAAAAAAAAAAAAGGCAACCAAACAGGTTTTTCCAGTTTTTGCTGAAGCACAGACCAGAACAAAGGCGCTGTTGGGACAAACAACTCATACATAACTCACTCAACTGAGACTTTGCAAATCAGCAAGAATAGAAAACTGAAAAAAAATACAGTGGCCAAAGGAATTTTGCACTGTTTTCCTCCTGTCAAGCAAGTCCTGCAGAGTGGGCTGGATAAGCTAGCAATGGGAGAATGCAAAAACTATCTGAAATCTTCATGCAGAAAAAGGTAGCAAAAGAAGAATGAGTAGTTCTCCTTTTGCTCCATCCTTTTGCTTAATTAATCAGTCTGGTGCATGTGCCCACCCTTGGCTGAAGAGTTCTACAAATTACCCTGGTCTAGTTAATGTAGCATGAAGTGATATTTGTAATATTGAGGTATCCAGTAAAATCTGGTGTGATTCAAAATCACCTTAATTAGGGATCCTGCAGGCACTGGTCTGCTGAGTGTTGATCACTTTTATAAACTACTCCTTACTCATGGATTTGATGGTTTTATTCTAACTATTGCACTTGATACATTTACTGAAAAGTTCTAGCCTCACTGTCCTTTAATAGATCTTCAGTATCTAAATAAATCATGTTTGAAAAATCAGCTCTTTGTTTTGCACCCATCTCCAAGCACACATAAACAGCCTTACCTAAATCTCACTTGTCTGTCCAACAATTGCTATTTCTTCTCCTACTTACACATGATGTCATTTTCCTGAACACAAGTACCATGTGGTACAAATAAACCCACATACATCAATAAACCAAAAGGTATGAGTCCTCTAACACATAAAGCAATCCAAGAATCAGGACTTTGATTTTTCTGGCTATCTCCTTGACCAGCTCTGCAAGCTTACTGACTTCTGATCTCTGTCTGGCTTCTTAATATTATCAAAAGCAAGGCTAATATTTCTACTTTCTCACTATGTCTTCTGAATCCTTTCAGTAGGAATCTTCTAAAGCATATGCAACCCACGTGATTGTCAGGTCCTACTTCTGCCACCGCTTGCTCTTCACTTTTTGCACACAATCTCCTGCCCTTCAGCTTTCATCCTAAAAGCAGTGAGGTGGCAGACCCCTGGGAATCCATCGCATACTCCTTCTGCCTCTGTCTAATGAACAGTAATGTTGAATTGTGAGACTTTTTAAACGTAATTTGAACTGTACTGCAGTGAGATGAGAAAAAAAACAGGACTGTTTCAATGAAACATTTGTAATGACTGCATTTCTGTAACATGTTCTTACTAAGCATTTCAAAATGTATTATGAACATTAAAACAGCTTTTCAACGTATCTGTAAGGAAGACATTCCCAAAATCATTTAAAAACAAGTTTCAGAGGTGCTGAGCTCTTGCAACTCCGGTTTAAAAAAGTGCATGACACCTGAAAATTAGGTTATAATTTGCCTGAAGGCATAATACTCAGGTGTCCCGATATCTGGTTTGATGATTCAGTCAGGAAATTGTTCTTTGATTTGAAACCAATTCTTGAAAGCCAGTGTAGAAGTCTGGTTTGTGGATCTTCAAACGTACTCTGAATTCACAACAGCTAGAGAAAAGGTTTTAAACCAAATGTTTTTGATTAGTTTCACATGACCTTGATGTTTCCTTATCTGATTAAACAAAATGCCATCTAAAATCTGCAGAAGGGGAAAATATAGTAGTGCTCTAATAGTGTTAAACCATTTTGCTTTAATTCTTCTACAGAACATGTTTCAAATAGTAAACGTCCCACACTCAAGATCATATTTTTCTCCAAAGGAAAAAAAAAATCAGTTCCTTTGTAAAGTGTTAAAACAACCTCTCTGAACCATTTCCATTCAGTTGTGCACAAAAGAGACTTCCAAGCAGTAACCTTACTGCATGAAGACTATTTGGAATTCTGTATAAAATGCATTTGGAAGTTTGAATCTATTTGCCAAATAATAGATGAATGCTGTAGCTAAATGGTACTTTCAACAGAGACCTTCCACTGGTCCATCATTTTATCTGCTGTGTAGCTTCTCTGCAAATGACAGAAACTATTGCTTCTGAGCACAGTCCCTTAAGCATCTGACACTCACTATAGGTTTGTTTTCTTTTGAATCAAGAACAGAAAATCTCAAAAATACATTTGTTCACCTGCCATTTCACTCCTGCAGCTTGCCACTGCCTGAACTGCTTCTTAGAACAGAAATTCCTTTATCCGGTTTGCAATGGTGCACAGCTTTTGCTTGCCCAAAAGTTGACAGACACTGGAAAGGTGTACACATATACCCTTTATACTCTTCTTTCATACATTACCTTGGGCCTCTTCATTCTAACAGGCCCCAAAACACCCTCAGGCTCTGACAAGAGAATTGGAAAAAACAGGTCAGCTTTATCTGAGGTGGTGTAGGAAAATTATAGCTCCAGATTCCAGATTTTAGAAATACTATTATCACTGTGATTTTAATCAATGGAAAAAGAATTTCTGGGGAGTGTAGGGGACAGGCAGTGACTGAGAACTTATGTAGTCTTATTTGACTAGTGTGACAGTCAAGCAAGAAAAGAGATATTTACATGCTTAAACAGCAGTTAATAGAAAGAGTATACTTACATTACTCAAGACCTAAAATTCTAAAAAATTGAACTAATTAAATTTGCATTTCATAAATTTGTCCCATGTAATTTTTTACTGCAACTTTGTCTTACACACGTTTCTTTTACTCTCTTCTCTTTCCTTCCTGTTCAAGGGTGAGGAAACCCCTGTACAGTTTAGAAAGCTGTACGATGGCTGTGCATTACTGCTTGGTTAGTAACAGACATGATTTTAAAGGTTATAGGTCCCCTAATGCCTAGCATGTCTTTATTATCCCCATACCTGCAGTTAAGGTCTCCTCACTTGTAGTGATTCAGTACAACTGCTCTGTAAACTGGTCTGAGCAATTTCTGGATCTGTGAAATTTTGTGACTACAAAATACCAAGAGAAAACAATAAGCAAACCAAAGGACTTACATTCTCAAACTGGACCTACCATTAACAGAACAGCAGAATAATGTATTTGCAAAAGATGACTGGGGAAGCAGAACAATTGTAAACCCTGAGTCCAGTGTGTGCAACTTACATTACTACTGAGCTCTTTTAGGTATATGTGTGTATATATAATACATATAATAAATATATATAAAAATACACACGTGTGTACATGTGTGTGTATGTATGTATATATTCACCATTACAATTTCAGGAGGAATTCAGCAGAACAGAAGCAGACTACAGTCATTCAAGCAGGTAGGAAGTCAGATGTGAGGTCTTGATAGATCCAGATTTGTGAAAATCTGCCAGGGGTTACTTCATTGCATAGCTAGGCACAGCTTCTTTTACATTCATTGCAATTTCTGCAGAGTATAAAGGAAGTTGTTCTCACTGCATCGAATTCCTTGTCTGAGATATTTGTTCATCCTCCTTCAGAGGGAGAGTGCCATCTACTGAAGCATCTCCTTTACACAGCTCCCTTGAGCGTTTGTCCCATTCATGGATCAACAAATCCACTCAAAGGGGTTGTAAAACTAAACAAGGTTTTAACAGGAAGAACAGCTGCTGGAGATGTGGATCTCTTGTAGTACCAGCTGCATGTAAAGGACCAGTCCTTCACCCGGGGAGGGGCAATCCCAAGTACAAGTACAGGCTCTGCGGAGAATGGATTGAGAGCAGCCTCATGGAGGACTTGGCGGATGAGAGGCTGGACGCGAGCTGGCAATGTGCAATTGCAGCCCAGAAAGCCAATCCCGTCCTGAGCTGCATCAAAAGCAGCATGGCCAGCACGTTGAGGGAGGTGATTCTGCCCCTCTGCTCTGCTCTGGTGAGATCTCACCTGGAGTGCTGCATCCAGCTCTGGTGTCCACAGAACAGGAAGGACATTGACCTGTTGGAGTGAGTCCAGAGAAGGGCCACAAAGATGACCAGAGGGATGGAGCACGCCTCCTACGAAGACAGGCTGAGACACTTGGTGTTGTTCAGCCTGGAGAAGTAAGAGAAGGCTCAGGGGAGACCTTATAGCTCCTTCCAGTACCTAGGGGTGGGAGGCTACAAGAGCACTGGAGAGGGACTTTTTACAAGGGGCGTGCAGTGACAGGACAAGGGGGAATGGCTTTAAACTTAAAGAGGGACGATTTAGATTAGATGTTAGGAAGAAATTCTTTACTGTGAGGGTGGTGAGGCAGTGGAGCAGGTTGCCCAGAGGAGCTGTGGATGCCCATCCCTGGAAGTGTTGAAGGCCAGGCTGGATGGGGTTTGAAGCAACGCGGTCTAGTGGAAGGTAACCCTGCATGACCATCCCACTGGTTCTCAGGTCCATTAAGCAATAGGAGGTGTGTTGCATGCAGCCAAATCCCATGACAGTTCTGAAAACCTTTGCACTGGCAACCTGGATCCTCTCACAAGTTCATTGTCACAGATGAAGGAGCCTCCTCATAATAGTGCCTCATTGTGAATACAGCAAAAGGTGCAGTATGTGTGCTGCACTTGAGGTACAGGTTAGTCACCCCTATCCCTCAGAAGAGGAAAAAAAAAACATAAAAGGAAGGAGGGTTTGTGTTCCTCTCTAGGCCAGACTGTTCATCAGTTAACCACAACTGGTGAGAACTAAATGCTTTCACTGTATTTATTTCAGCATCACTTGCTGCCTTCATAGAAGGCCATCCTTAAAAAAAACTCAGTTGCCAAAAGAAATAGATCTGAGCAGTGCATCACGCTCCCTACACATGAAACAGCAAACCAGCATCTGAGGATTATGTCTGCTTCATATCTTACGTGCCTTTTTCTTCTATTATTTGCTTTTGCCTTCCTCACACTTACTGTCCCCTGAATATAAAAACTCAGTCAAAATGGTGTACGTGCACACTTTTTTGGGGGCTTTTTAATAGTTTTTTTTTTCTTGTCTCAGAAATAATATTCAATAGCCTTTTAAAAAATAAGCAAGCTGTAAGATTCAAATAGCGTGAATTGCTCATCAACGCTCTCAGGCACAGGGTGCGATGGTCCTGTGCCACGTCCAAGAGCTGGACGCGATGATGCTTGCGGGTCCCTTCCAACTCGGAATATCCTGCGATCCTGTGAATCTCAGGACTCGGCCAGCCTACAGGCACCCTCGAGCAGCAGCCTGGCTGCACCTTCCCGCTGGCACGGCCCGCCCCGGCCGTGGCGCTGCTGTGGCGCGGCCGGGCCGCGGGCGCCCACCTGCTGCAAAGGCTGCTGCAGGGAAGCGCCGCGGCCCCGCCCCCTCCCCGCCAGCAGCAGCAGCAGCAGCAGCCGCTGGACCCGCTGGAGCCGCTGCGCTCCACACACACACGCCCTTCCAAGCGGATGCGCACCCCGCCCCACAGGTAACCAGGCAACGGCCCTCGCGGCCCAGCCCCTCGCGCCCCCTCGGGGAACGAGCAGGCAGAAGGCGAGCGCTTCCCGTGG